>OAMR01000308.1:429449-447160 GCA_900205405.1 Echinochloa crus-galli
GGATAATATTTACCACAAACAAAACGAGAAGTGCTAGTATTTTTTTCAGTTCGCTACAGTGCAAATTTCTATGGATAACACACCTAAAAAATAGGTAGTCGTGTATGAGGAGTGGCGCAAATAGGGTTTAGGATTTTGGGTATAGGTGGATTTAGGGGGTTTAGTGTTTAGGGTTTAGTGTTTAGGGGTTAGTGTTTTAGGTTTAGGGTTTAGGGTGTTAGGGGTTAGGATTTAGGGTTTAGTATTTATTGTTTAGGGTTTAGGGTTGGGTTTAGGGTTGAGAGTTTAGGGGTTTTGGGTTTTGGGTTATCGTTTACAATTTCAAATACCCAGTATATAATTTGTGCCTCCGACAGACGAATCTAGGCTTCTAAATTTTTCTTCTCTATCAACTTTTGTTTTGATTCTTGAAGCTCTTGTTCAATTTTCTTTACAACCTCACCTAACTTTAGGTTTAGTGTTTAGGGTTTTGGGTTTTTGGTTTAGGGTTTAGGGTTCAGGATTTGTGGTTGTGTTAAGGTTTAGGGTTTAGTCCAGTGTCAACATCTAAAAGTCTCGAACAACTAAAGTGTGTAGGTTTAAAAAGAAGCAGAGTCAGCATAAGACTAAGAGCAAGAAGGGATCAGGGTTTAGGGTTTAGAGTTTAGGGTTTAGGGTTTAGGGTTTAAGGTTTTGGGTTTAGGTGGGTTTAGGGTTTAGGGTTTAGAGGTTTGGTGTTTAGGGTTTAGTGTTTAGGGTTAGTGTTTTAGGTTTAGGGTTATGGTGTTAGGGGTTAGGATTTAGGGTTTAGTGTTTTGTCGGGGACATCCCGAGGGGGTCCCCTATCCATCGGGGTAAACACCCTCAAAAACGCCAAACCAAAGAGGTTAGGGTAAACAACGGCCCAAACAAAGCCTGGGCAACACGGCCCACCACCGCTCATCTCGGCCCAAGATGTCGCTCCGTCTCGGCCACCGAGGGGTTCGAAGTAGCGAGACCTTATTTCCGCCTCGCTCGAGGTCAGCAGCCCCCTCGAGCAGGCTTGACCCTGATCTCCGCCTCGCTCGAGGGCCGTGACCCTCTCGAGCCCAAACTCCGCCTCGCTCGAGACCTCCTCGGCGCAAGCACCGAGACGCTCAACCACTCCGCCCGGCAGCCGCATTTAAATCCCGCCCCGCCGGTCCGGGGCCAAAGTCAAAAGGGAGCCCCGCACCACGCCGCTGACACCACGGAAGCCCACTGTTGCACCTACTCTGGTCACTGTGCGACCACGCCGCGGGTACGCTGACGCACGCGGCACTGTGCAAGGCTCTGAGCGAGCTGGCAGGCGTCATTCGACACCACTGTTACGCCAACTCCCGTCCTCCCCCGGCCGTGAGGCCCTCGAGAGGGCATTAGGCCGCCCTCGAATAGCGTACGGGCGACGACCAGGGGCGGACTCCGGGCGGACGCGCCGTGCCAAGTCACCTCGGCAGACCTCAGCAAGCAGGACCACCTGCCCCCGTCATCGTCGTACGGGCTGGCAGCGTCATTCAGTACCGCTGTTCCACCAACTCCCGGTCATTTCCCGACGAGGCGGGCATGCCGCGCAGTGTGGCCGGCAGGGGCCACAGTTCCATCCCCTGTTTCACCTGCTCCGGTCCTTTCCCACGGCGCCACCTTCAAGGGGGCATGAGGGAGCCTCGAAGGAGCGTACGGCCTGCAGTCAAATATCAACGGAAGCTCTCCCGGCCCCTTGAAGCCGCACCAAGACACGCATGGGGACGGCCGCGACGCCCGGTGCCACGCCCCACAGGACATTCCACTGTAGCAGCAAACAGTACCCACATCTGTAAGCCCCCTCTCCTTGGTCTATAAAAGGAAGAGGCGGGCACCCTTTCAAAAAAAAGACGGCCACATTCACGATAGAACAGACATACACACCCATCGCGACATTGGCATTCTGCCTCAATCACCCACTCACACAGGGACTTGAAGGCCTCGCCTCCTCTCCCGCCGAGCTTGTAGCCCCCCACTGCAAGCACCCCGGTGCAAGATAGTATAGTGCCCAAGAGCACGCCTTGCTGGACGTACGGCCCCGTGGCCGGAACCAGGATAAATCCCTTGAGTGCTTCTGGACATCAACCGGTGAGGGACGGGACACAGCGCATTCTGTTAGGCGTTGAGGTTGGTCGGCCAATCTCAGCACCGACAAGAAGTAACGGGACCTGGATGACACTGCGGGAATAGTTTAGGGACCGCCAGTATACTTTACTCTATTTATTACTACACTTTACAGTAGTGTCGTGTGTTGCTCAGTATGATCTACAGTATCTAGCAAGTATTAGTCATATGCAATATATATATATATATCATTGTATGTTGTGTAAAATACTAAAATATAGTACTGCTGACTATCTAATGAATATAATAAATAACAGCACAAGCATGCTTGTAGCTGATGTAATCAGCCTAAGTTTCTTATATGCTTTATCTGATAATGCAGAGTAACACTGTACTAAGGGGTGTTTGGATAACTTTTAGTCCTATAACTAAAATTAGTCAGGTAAAAAATTTTAGTCACCTACCCTAACTAAAGTGAGATATAAAGAGTATTAAATTTCATATTCTCTCTTTTCTCTCTCTTCTCTCTCTCCTTTTAGTCACCTTTTAGTTAGGTCTTCCCTACTGGAGATAAAACTAATTTTAGTCATCTTTTAAATTTTAGTCACCTTTTAGTCCCACCTGCCCCATCCAAACACTCCCAAATAAGGGGACGCAGCAAAGCCGTGTCAGAGTTTATAGTATTACACGAGGACGAGGGTATGTTTCCAAAATTGACATGGCCTAATTTGGAGCAGGTTGATGTTTACATAAAGTCTGAGGTGCTTATTGAAAAATAGCAGGAGCTTTGTGCTGACTGCCCTGCAGTGCTGATTGAGGGACTGAGGATTGATGTAACAGAACGATTGAGGGATTCTTCCGAAAAGTTGTTAGGGCGTGAGCTGGAATGTTACTTTGGCGGTGTTTAGATGTTGAATTTAGGAGGGTGAATTTAGGAATATGATGTCACTTCGTAATCATTGTGTCACTGTAGTATTTCGTTTGTATTTATGAAAAATTATCTAAAAATTAATTAATTAGGCTTAAAATGTTCGTCTCGCAGAGCACAACAAAACTGTGCAATTAGTTTTTGATTTCATCTACATTTAGTACTCCATGGATGTTATGACATTTTGATGTGACGGAGAATCTTCTTTTTACATAGTAAATTTGAGAGTTGCTTTTTTCATCTAAACATGAAGGCGAGGGTCTTTCGAAAAATATTCAAGGAATCGTGGACTGCGGCGGACTGCAGCCACGGCTACGGGGCATCCAGAGACTGGTACCCCGTCTGGATTACCTTCTCTGCTAGATGGACCCACTGAAATACTACCACGCATTTTAGGGGCCACGAGCGTATAGGGCCCATCGGTCAGTGAGATCCTACAAAGCAAGAATGCTAGAAAGAGAAAAGCAGCGGTGCACCGGTGAAATGAGGCTTTTTGCTTCGTTTTCCAAGAGGAGAAAGGACAAGCCATGCTTCGTCCCCCGGTCGAACGCAAATCTACGTGAAACCGAAAATCCAACAATTCCCGAGCTTCAGTTCGACGTCGAATCCGATCCGGCGATTCACCCAGCGGCGTAGCTCCCGAATGGCATCGGGCAACGAGTTCATGGAAGCTCATCCGGCCGTCGCCACCCTGCCCCCAATTGCCGCACCACCGCAGCTGCGCTGGTGTCCGCGTCGTGGTACGTCGAGCCGTTCGCGGCCGCCGCCGCCGACCTCCGCGTGCCTTGGCCCGCCGTTGTCGCCACCCTCGTCGTCTTCGCCGCGTTCTACTGCGTTTCGGTGTACCTCTTCGGGTCCTTCTTCCTGCGCCCCCCGCCGCTCATCGCCGCGGCAGCGGCGCAGTGGAAGGGGGCGGGCGCCGGCGCCGCCGTGGTGGTCGGGGTCGTGGCCTGCCTTGTTGCCGCTGGTGGATCCGCGATTCCGCGTATGGGTAGGCACCAGCTCGCTGCTGAATGAATGATACTTACTGTATATTCAGATTGTGTGCTCTTATTATTGTTGTTATATACGTCGTGTTTAGTGCTCTGTGTACCCTAGTAAAGTTTGTGTAGAGTATACTGTTACAGGTAAGCAGTGTGTATGTCAAACAGTGCTTATACACGCATATATTATTTGTCAAAAGAAATTACAAAATATAAATAAAATAGAAAGGCTTGCTTTGGTGACGTCATAATGTGGATTCGGGATATTTGTCCCCCTCTTCAGTATGCCATAGTACCAGGGGATGTTGGACCCCAACTGGTTTATGGTGGAATCATGAAAAGTGGTACTTTCTAGTATATGTTTCTAGGGAGCGTATCAGGTGGAAACCAGCCCACCCGTGGAAACTATAGAAACCAACGTGCATGGGGACATGCACGGGAGGTGGGAGGGGGAATTTGCAAAATCACAGGGAAGGTGGGAGAGGTTATTGGCAAAACCAACATGCATGGCGACATGCATGGGAGGTGGGAGGCCCATTGGATTTGGATGTTAGAATTGGGATGTTGAATTTGGGAGTATAATGTCACTTCGTAATCATTACGCCACTGTAGCATTTCGTTTGTATGTGCGAAAATTGTCTAAAAATTGATTAACTAGGTTCAAAATGTTCGTCTCGCAAGTACAACAAAACTGTGTAATTAGTTTTTAATTTCATCTACATTTAATGCTCCATACATGTTATGACATTTTGATGTGATGGAGAATCTTCTTTTTGCATAGTTAATTTGGAAGTTCCTTTTTGGAACTAAACAAGGCCTAAAACTAATATCTGAGATTGGTACACAAAAGAATCCGTTTAGTTTCCAGTTCATTGATCATCTGTTCATTACTGACTACTGAGAGTAATGAGAAACTCATAACTGAGACATCATCCAGAGCTCTGTAACAATGACCAGGTAATTATTGTCTCTAATTCAAACAGTGTATACAGTTCAATATGTGTGGTCTAAATGGCGAGAAGTAATTACTCCTGTTTCCAGAAAATTGAGTAGTTAAGAGTCCATTCAAACAGAAGGAAGGGTTATAAAATCTTTTCAGTTTTCTAAAAAAGTGATTTCTGCATCAAGGATGTCATATAAGTTATATATGCATTCATTGAAGAACTCTTTTGGTGTGTGTGTTGAGCTGGTGACCCAGAGGTAGCAACAGAGTACTCTGTTTCATGAAAATGAAGATTAAGATCTCAAAAGAAATATGTTCATGCAAGGTATGAAATTTAATTTACTGTATATCTAACATATGTAGGCTGGTATTTCCCATTTACAGCCTAAAGTAACTGTGCCGTTATACAGTGTTGGGGGCCGAATTTCAGAAAGGCCTCACCTCCGACAATATTCGGGCCTCGGTCAAAGGAATGGTTTGACACGATATGAGGCGCGAATTTACAGTCGAAGGTAACGGGAGGATTCGGAGCACGAAGGCAAAGCTAGGGTGACCTTCGAATTCAAAAGCGCTGAAGGTCGCGTCGTGTGAATCTGAAGTAGTAGACAAATGGTGTACGTCATGTATGTAGAATGTCTTTTATGTCCTCAGTTATGGTTGATTAGTCAACCCTTGTAATATGATGGTGGGTCCCATTGAAGGGGGCAATCTTGTATTTTGCATAGTATGAGTCCCCCTATAAAAGGAGGTCCTAGCGCCCCTTTTTGGGGGGATGACGTTTGAAATTCTAAAAAGATACGTTGAATCTTGAACGTCTCATCAGGTTTCTCTGATACTGCTGGTTTTGAGAACCTTGGCAAAGTCAAAACCAACATACAGTTATAGTGTTGATTGATTCAAAAAATGCTGGGGAGCTCACGTTATGCTCTGTATTTACTGAAGTAAGAAAGTTCCGCAAAAAAGGGAAATTAAACTATACTTAATTTGACAGATTGCCAATCATCATATAATATCATACATGGCACAAGTTATCAGCCGCCTTTGGTCCATCGTCATGATTTTAGAAACAAATAGAACAAAAAGAGTAGACTCTAGAGAATAATAAGCATCAGCTCATTGAGTGCCGTACCACTCTGTTTGTAAAGCATCCATTCATTGTAGTCTCTGTTGTATTTAGATGTCATTCTATGGATTAAGAGATCTAGATGGCAGAGGCGGGAAGTATTTAGCAGAAGGATTATGAAGTATCAATGGGTCACTGCTCTGGCTTATGAGACTATGGTGTTTTTCTTATTGCATTTTATAAGTTTCAACAACTCTTGCAGTTTGGTTCTATAAATTGATAGAAGATCATTTTTCCTTTCAGAATAACACACAACATTTGGCACACCTATAACAAGGGTCCTAAAAACATCATTACTTTTGTTTTGTAGAATAGTTATGCATAGGTTGGGAATATTTCCACTTTTGCTAAGTGGTCCTATGTTCTGATTGGTTTTTTCGGGGGTGGGGGTGTTCTGATTGGTTTCAATTGTGTTTCTTTTAGCAAATTCTTGTGGACCTTGTGATAACAGCTTCTCTTTTTCAACCTGTAGCGTCTTCCTTGTCATGTCTGTTTTTTAGTAATTGCTATTAGTTTCTGCATATCTATATTTTATTGAATTGGTCAGCTAACGATATCGTTTAATTTTGATACTAGTGCAGGTTTTCCTATTCTAACTTTGTTCCAGGTTTTCCGATTCTGAATATAATACGTTTTGTGTGGAACTTTCTACCTGTTGAATATTCTTCTTACCAGTGACTGCATCTTAAGTTTCATATTTTCTTGCCCAGCTGTCTTCAAAAAGTTGCAGGTTGGATGAAAAGAAAAGAGTTCTGGTAAGATAATATATTTTGTGTATGATTGCTATCTATTTCATGTTTCATGACAGCACAAGCACTATACTGGTGTTGGCATTTGAAGACACTGAGCTCATTTATGGATGTTCTTCCATTTTGATCAGCAGAAGCTCTTTCTTCAACTCACAGGTTTCTGGATTGTAGTTTTTTTGCAAATATGATGATGAAAGTAGAAAGGCCCACAGAATATGTAGTGGCAGAACTATGCAGTAGAGATCGTTGTGTTTTTGATGGGATCTCCACAAGCTTAAATAGTGTTATTGCAGTTGTAGATGAAGAGATGCACTTGTGGAGTTGGGCTGGAGCTAGAGGAGTTTCTCATCTCCTCGCCCTGGCACCTGGTTGACTTAGCTTAGTATTAGTTAGGTCTGGTTTCTTTCCACTCCTGTAACAGGTGATTAGTCTTTTTGGTCAGGTGTGGTTTTTTCTGTCCAGGTTTTCCCTTAATAAAACCTGAGTGTACCCTGGGTTTCTAAAACCCTTTTTCTTCTTAATATATTGATACGCAGCTATCCTGCGTGTTCGAGGAAAAAAAAAGAGGTGCCTGTGCTCTGTGCACACCTGGATAACAAACCTTGAACTCTGGAGGTGAACTGAACACGGAGGCACCTTGTGAGTTCCAGTAGTATTGGGGCATAATATTTTACAGTTGAACAAGTCATATCTGTTCTTTGGCATGTCAGTTATCAGCTGTATTTTTTTCAGCAAGTCTCTGAAACTTCTTTCTGCCCGGTGTCATATGCTTGCCCCTGTGATATGTATACAGCTGCTGATGTAACCTGGAACCTTTTGTTGCACTCTTCATTTTTTTCAGGTGACATGTACTTGCCCCTGTGACCCAGCATTTCGTTTCACTGATGCAAGCAACATGTGTTCACTCCAGGTTGCAATTATTTATGCAGCATCAATGTTTTTATAGCATCAGGTCATTTTACATCCTTCACCTATAGCATTTACAGTTCTCAAATATTGGGCCGAAAATAAAAATGAGGAAATGCAAGAAACATTGAGTCGCTTTAACCAGATCTTTTTACTTGTATACAACATTTGTGAGAAATCCAAAAGTTTCATGCTTGAGAAACAGGAGTACTGATTACTATGTTGGTAATTCCCCTTATCTTTTGATTAGCAGAAACCTTTTCACCTCATGGTTGTCCTTTTTTCCAGTATGATTGATCAAAACTGAAATACCTGCAGAATGTTTTTCAGGGCTGAACATTACAGTTGAGGTGGTACCGCACACAGTTGGATAATAAACCTTAAATTTCAGTCGTGCAGCTGAACATGGAGGCACTCTGTGAGTAGCTTTCATTATTCTTTTGGGGGCATGTTACTGCTGATTGGATGATACATTTGTTGTCATGTCAGTTATCTCCTGTATGTCCAGCTTGCCGGAAAAGTTCCTCTGTCCACAGGTCTGCAAGTTATCTCCTGTATGTTTATTGAGCTGACACTGAACTTCCTTCTGTCAACAGGATTTGCGGTCGTAGCTTACCATCCACAAAGCTGTTGATGTAACCTGGATCCCTTTGCGGCTTTCTTTTTTTTTGTTTTTTCTGGTGAGTTATGCTTGGCCTTTGACCCAGCATCTTTTGTTTACTAATGCAACGTGTTCAATCCAGGTATCTGACGCTATCAACATCTTTCGATGTGTTAGTTCAGTTTACATCCTTTCACCTATAAATTTCTAGTTTTCCCAATAGTGGACCTAAAACTGAAATGAGCAAAATACATCAAGCAGTGGGCAGCCTTTTAACCATATAATTTGCTTGTGTACAACATCTTTAAGCCAAAAATATTGCAAATTCATATATTACAGTCTTGAGTAGAAAAATATATGTTCTGGTTACATTTTGTGTATGGTTGCTAGTTTTGCATGACAGCATGAGAATCTGTAGGTGCTGCAATATGAGACATCTAATTTATCTATGGAACATGTACTATTTTGATTGGCTTAAACCCTGTGTTGATTCATATTTTCCTAAGTTACTGTTTTTGCCCAAGAGGCATTAAAATTGAAATGCTTGCAGAATATTTTCTTTGGCAGAATAAGTGCACTGTGCACACCTGGATAACAAACCTGAAACATTTACACTTTTCAAATAGAGCCAAAATTTAAAATGGGGAAATACGAGAAATATTGACTCCGCTTTAATCAGACCTTTTTACTTGCATACAAAATCTATGAGAAATCCAAAGATTCATGCTTTGAGAAACAGAGAGTACTGATTACTATGTTGTTAGATAATTCCCTAGCAGTGATAGGTGCCGAATTTGAAACATCTAAATTATCTGTTCTTATATTTTGATTAGCAGGAAGGGCGGGCTTGGTGCAGCGGTAGAGCCTACCGTCTGTAACCGGAAGGTCCCGGGTTCAAGCCCCAGCCTCTGCACATTTGTGCGGGTAAGGTTTGGGCGCTATTACAACCCTTCCCCAGACCCCGCACGGTGCGGGAAGCCTACGGCACTGGGTACGCCATATTTTGATTAGCAGAAACATTTTCACCTCATATTTGTCCTTTTTGCCAATATACATGATTGATCAAAACTGAAATACCTGCGTATTGTTTTTCTTGGCAGAACATAACAATTGAGGAGGTACTAGAATGCAGCTGGATAATAAACCTTAAATTTCCATGGTGAAGCTGGATATGGAGGCACTCTGTGAGTAGCTTTCATCCATCACAGTTTTCTGAATATTTTCTTGCCAAGATTATTTTTTCCCCTATCTCCACCTTGATGGATGCACGCTCTAAATATTTTTTTTTAGAGAAAAGAGGTGCCCTGCACTCGCCTGGGCAATAAACCTGAATTTCTGGTGGTGGAACTGGACTTGAAGGCATTCTGTATGTAGCTTGCATTTTTATTGGGGCATGTTATGCCACTGTTGAATTCGTGGTATATGTCGTTGGCATTTCAATTATCTCTTGTTTGTTGGCGTAGCCTCTGAAACTTCCTCTATCAATAGCTTTGCAGGTGATGATGCTTGCCATCGCGAAGCTGCTGATGCAACCCTGACCCTTTTCCGGCAGTCTACTTGCCAGGTGATTTATGTTTGCCCCCAATTTTACTGATGCCACGTCACTACGTGTGCCCAGTCCAGCCTGCTATTATTAACGAGCGTCACCGATATATTTTTAACCTAGTGTCAATTTCACTTTACATCATTTTCCTCGCTCCACTTTGCCATTTCACCTACAAACACTTAATGAGCCAAATGCAACCCGCATTGGGTATTCACTTCACCAAACCATTTCCTTTTACACGACATCTTTTGTGCAACAAACCTTGCAAGTCCGAGCCGGACTTTTCATCACACTATTCTTGCATACCTATATTTCCTAACTCCTAGCATTCCCTATCGCTATCAAGAAGAGAAGAAGAAACAAGAATCACAATCTCAGAACTAAACCAAGCCAATGTGACTTTGCGCCACATTCTAGTACAGTAGTATATACACGCACACACCCCTTTTTGAATCCCTATACTCTGCCTCTTACGCGCCCCTCTCCTGGCGGTGGCTCGACGCCCTCCGCTGCCGCCGGAGCGCGGCCGTGTAGTCATCGCCGCCGACCACCCCGTCCCGGCTGTGGAGCACAATGCCGGTGTGGATCGACGAGTTGGGGTACTTCTGCCGGTGCCTGTCCTGGTGGCTCTGGTGCTGCGGCGGCTTCTCCTCCACCTCCACCTTGACGCCCACCACCTTGTCATCTTCCAAGCTGAAGGTGAACACGAACGGGCCGTCGGGGAAGAAGTCGTCCATGCCGAGCACGGGCTCCAGGGCCTTCACCACCTCCCGCATGGTGGGCCGGGACTTGGGGTTCTGGCTCAGGCACTTGTAGGCCACAATGGCGGCCACCTCGGCGCCCCTGCACGAGTACTGGCACTCCAGGGCCGGGTCCATGACCCTGTACAGCCTGTCGGGGTGCTTGAGGTACGGCCTGGCCCAGTCCACCAGGTTCTGCTCCCGCGGCCGCCGCGCCCGGTCCACCGACTGCCGGCCCGTCAGGAGCTCCAGCAGCACCACGCCGAAGCTGTACACGTCGCTCTTGGCGGTGAGGTGGCCCGTCAGGATATACTCGGGCGCCGCGTACCCATGGGTCCCCATGACACGCGTCGTCACGTGCGTCTCGTCGCCCTGCGGCCCATCCTTGGCCAGCCCGAAGTCGGACAGCTTGGTGTTGTAGTCCTGAGATCACAATCAGCAGAGGAGATACAGTTAGGTGAATGATCATTTGGGTGGTATATCAGTAAGATACAGTAATGCAGATATGCTGATGCATACTCGTACGATGCACCCAGATGTTAGTGGTCGAATAAAACTGTTTAGCATTGAGAGCCCGTGGGGGTACTTGTGTGTGGATAGGCTGACAGTGATGGTTAGGATATTTTGGTTAGGTGGATGATGTGAATGTAGGATAGACAGACAGCTATGGGGG
The DNA here is from genome assembly GCA_900205405.1 of Echinochloa crus-galli. Lineage (NCBI taxonomy): Eukaryota > Viridiplantae > Streptophyta > Magnoliopsida > Poales > Poaceae > Echinochloa > Echinochloa crus-galli. Next base: position 440,724 of record OAMR01000308.1, read on the forward strand.
TTTCTCAGGTTTGGCGTGTATCCAGGAACCTTCCGAGCTCCGGTCAGGTCAAGGCTGTGCGTCGTCTGTGCCCATAACGTCGTACGTGCTAGCAAGGTTGTGCATTTCAGAAACGTGTGGCGCTGCTGGATACTACTTGCTCAAGTGGTCAGTTGGGTGACTGAAATGGTCAAAAAGTTTAATATTAAGTTCTTAAAAGTTAAAGTTAATTTATTCGTGCTATGGTGGAACCTGGGCCCCAGATATCTTTTACCCTTCTGTTGAGCACCACAAGTATTTTAGGATCACCGAGTGACGTGTGTCGTGTTCGGTAAAAAAAAAAAGAGTGACGTGTGTCAGCCTATCCCGTTTGTTGGTAACTACCGTTTCCAGATTATGAGCTTGCATTTCAGAACCGCGTCTCTTTTTTTCTTTTTCTTTTTTAATTTATGCTAGTGCTTAGTGCTAGGACGGAAAGTTACATGAACTGGACCCTGAACTAGTGAACTATGAGGAAATGTTTTGCTTACCGAGTCGAGCAGGATGTTGGAGGCCTTGAAGTCACGGTAGATCACCGGCGGGTCGGCGCCGTGGAGGAACGCGAGTCCCTTGGCCGCGCCCACGGCAATCTTCATCCTCGTCATCCATGGGAGGGCGCCGTTGATACCTGCTGCGACAGGGACGTTTCAAAGTGAGTTTCCTCCCCGGCATTGACCAATCTCTCTTGATATTTTTGTTCCCGACATTATACCCGCCATCTAATTTAATAAAGAAATAGTTGTTCCTCCGCAAGGCACATTACGGTTCACCTAGCCCTACGACTTTGCACGAACGGACCAGAGACTGAAGGCACCGTACAAAGACTATCGGCGCCCCGTGCTCAAATTTTCAAATTGGCAAATTTTCTTTGCTTGTTGGGCTCAAAAACGACCGGATTAGCACGGGAAGCGACCAAATTAGCAGTGGAAAAAAAAAGAAAGGAGCTCACTTTTGAAGAGGTGGTTCTCCAGGCTCCCGAAGCTCATGAACTCGTACACCAGCATCCGGTGCTCTGCCTCGTAGCAGTAGCCGATCAGCTTCACCAGGTTCTTGTGCCTCAGCTGCCCGAGGAAGAACACCTCGGCCTGCCAGAACAATTCAGCAACCAATTAGCGTTCTGTTCGTTCCGTTCGAATTAGACTGTGCATTGTCAGGGGACTGGACACTCTGCTCACCAGCCACTCCTTGTGCCCCTGCGTGCCGCCTTCGAGGTCGAGGTACTTGATGGCGACGTCCTGCGCGCGGAGGCCGGGGCGGAGGTCCTCGCCGACGGCGCCCTTGTACACCGGGCCGAACCCGCCGCAGCCTAGGTAGTTGGCCCGGGAGAAGCTCGCCGTGGCGGCGCGGAGCTCCGCGTAGGTGAAGGCGTGCAGGTTGGAGCCGGAGAGCGTGAGGGACAGGTCCTCGGGGGACAGCATCTCCGACGAGCTGAGGCTCGTGAACGACATCTGGGACGACGAGCGCGGGCTGTCCTTGCCCCCCCGCCCGATCCGCCGCCGCCGCGGCGTCGAGTCGTCGTCGCCCACCGCCGCGCTGCCGCCGACGCAGCACAGGTACGACCTCCAGGACTGGGCGCCGCCGGCCATGTCGTTCGATCGGGTTCGGGGAAATGCGATTACTTCCGGGGCCGGGTCGAGCCGCGCCGCGCGTCGCGTGTGGGAGAAGAGAGGAGCTGAGACAGGTGGAGCCTGGAGGGGGCCGGAGGAGAAGAGAGGACAGAGGATAGGAGCTTGGTGAGGTTGGGGGAGAAGAGCTGGTGGCCTGGCCTTTATATAAGCGCGCGCGGCCGGGGAGGGAGGCGGGGCCATCGGCGCGCGCGTGGCCGCGCCATGCCGCCAGCACAGCCCCAGGCACCGATGGCAGTGGCAGCCGCGCGCACGGATGGATGGATGGGCTTGACCCCGCGACCCCGCCCTTCTGGCGCTGTGGCGCGCGCACACCACCAAACCACACCTACGACCACGACTTGCAGCGCAGCAGCAGCAGCAGCGCGGCAAAACCAAAACCGCGGGGTGATGTGACGGACGGCCGCAAACAGGGGACAACACCGGGCCGCGTTTAGTTCCCAAAAGTTGAAAAAAAACAACTCCTAAATACACTATGCAAAAAAAAAATTCCTCATCACATCAAAATGTCATAACATGCATGTAGTACTAAATGTAGATGAAATAAAAAAACTAATTGCACAGTTTTGTTGTACTCTGCGAGACAAACATTTTGAGCATAATTAATCAAAACAATTAATTTTTTGCACATACAAACGAAAATGCTACAGTGACGCAATGATTACGAAGAGACATTCAACTCCCAAATTCAACCTCCCAATTCTCCATCTATACTCAAAATGTTCTTCTCGCAGATTATAACAAAACTGTGCAACTAATTTTTTATTTCATCTACATTTAGTACTCCATGCATGTTATAATATTTTGATGTGATGGGGAATCTTCTTTTTCATAGTATATTAGAGAGTTGCTTTTTGGAACTAAACGCGGCCTAAACACCACCGAGACAAAAGAAATCCCCCCACTAGGCAACGCCGCACAGCCCTCCCGCGCGGCGCCACCAGTAACCACCGCTGGTACGCTCCGCTCCCAGGCCGTAACCGGTGAGTGACTGTGCTGCGTCACGCCGCCCATGAATAATAATCGAATAATCAAGCGAGCCTATAGATAAGCCGGTTTACTGCTATATATCTAGCGGTTTCGGACGATGACAGCCGTGGATTTATGTGTTTGAGGGGGGCAGTAGTTTGTGGCTGGCTTTGCGGCGAGGTAAAATAATAATCGCATACGATGTTTTGCAAGTTGTGTGGAAGGTGATTAGGTGAAGCGGGGGATATGGCCTGGCCAACTGGGGGACGCACGTAACGAAATTGGGCGCCGCCGCTGTTTAGCCGGGGTCAGGCAGGCCATGGGGGAAGTGTTAACGTCAGAACAGTTTTGCAAGTAACCTCCATCATCCTCCGGTGATGGGGTACTGGTCCAAGCGCAAAAGAACATTAAGCTTGTTTAGAAGGGCTATCCCGGGCGATTAGAGCTAGAAGCCAAGTACTCGTACTTCGCTTCAAAAAAACAATGGAAAGAACTGAGGCTAGTTCGTGTGCTGCCTAATCCTAGTACCAACTTGCAGGGCCACGGAATGTGGTTCCTGCATATCCAAATTAGTAAATATCTTCACCTCGTTCTCTCTCCGTGTGCTCGAACAAAGGGAATCGCTAGCGGAAAGCCTATTGCGCCGCCGCTGGCTGACGTACTCACGTGCTGCATATCCCTGTTGCCCTGTTGGGCCAAGCGGTGCTTTTTTTTTCCTGCTCTGGAGAGTGGGGATCTTTCTGTCCCTGTCCGAGGGAAAGAGGGCAAAACTATCCTATCCTCGCCCAAGCTAGAGAAATTCCTGTTTATATGAAACACAAGCTAGCTGCAGACACCGAATTATGCCGGTATCTGAACCACCCTACACACAGGATCTCTCTTTTCCGCTATAGAATTGGCGAGGATAACATTCTGTCCGCTGCTATAGAGACAGCTGAATCTGGAATGATGAGGCCAACACATAACAGTTGAGCATGCGAGAAGCCAGAAGCCCCCTCTGGCGTGCACCTGACACCTGCGTGTCGTGCGCGTTGGACACGATTGTTTTTTCCCACATCTTCGCAGGATCAAATCAAGCGCGGCCGCAGCCTGACACGTTCGCCATTGCCTAATGAGGGAGATCTAGGGCTCGGAATATTCTAAACCCGTGCCACCGTCCTCTGCTGCAGGGAGCCAATGATTTTATTTCGTCACGAAACTTCTTCCAGGAAAATGCCGCGAAAAGGAACAGAGGCCACAGGTGTTTTTTCGTGCCTGGGTGAGGAAAGAAACGTTGCGGTGTCTGCAAGACTGCAACGGTGACACTCTCCGTGGAACAGCTCAGCAGCTCTGATTTTCGTAGTTAATCGGAAATGATTTGCTGCTTGAGGCTGAGGGGATACGACGCGCCAAGTGGCTGGGCAGGGTTTTTACTCTAGCCGATTCTCCGCCTCCAGTTCCAGGTAGGGGTGGTAAAGGCCCTCACTTTTGTACTTGAAATTTTAAGGATCGGGCCGGATTAGGGCCGGATCAAAATAATACTAGTTTTTGAGCTAAATTTTGTTAGGGCCAAGATAGATTGTGAAGGAACAAACGGGCCATGATCCGTTACCACCCCTAGTTCCAGGGTCTTCTCCCACGCTTCCTGACGAGAAGAGGTTAATTCCGCACGGAGTGGAATTCTGACGCTGGGAAATTAGTACTCTGACTAAGTAAAGGCTTGCGGTTTTCTCTAAGCATCAGCATTATTTTTTTAAAAAGGAAAAACATGGCACGCCATTACCTGGTCGAAGTTTCGCGATTTTTTTGTGGCTCAATTTCAATCGGGAAGTTGTTCCTATGTGGAATTTCTCACGGGAAGAAGTTGATTTGAAAATAGCCCACGAGACGAAAGATCTAGAAGAAATTGAATAGCACAAGATGAGAATGCATGCAGCCAGGACTGTAAGATCGTCAAGCTGACCTCGCTGTCAGATCTTACTCCCGTCCGTCATCACTATCCACTATTTTTTTTGCACAGTTAGAGCCTCTGCAGCCGCCCGAACAGAGAAGAGCGTCTAGAACCAAATACTCCATTGGTTGATTTAAAGCCCATGCTTTTCGCCCATAAAATGGATTCACTATAAGTACGACGGCGTAATAATCAGACACGATGGTAATGATGAGCTTCGTAGAAGAGTTCCAGAACAAGGCTGGGGCCTTGAGCCACGATTGGGCGAGCCCCTTGCACGAGCATGTCGAGCAAAGCCCTTGGAACTTTTCTCTGTTGCGGCGAATACGATATTCTGGAGAAAGGGCCCGCCGACCAAGTACGCCAGGCGATCAATCTGCTGACGACGACTGGAACACGTACTCGCAGACCCTACCGTGGAGGCGGTGGAGGGCCTGCCTGGTCCATAAGCAGAGCTCGGAAAATTCAGCTCACCCAGACGAAAAAGCAAACTCCTGCAGCGGGCAGCGTCCGGGGACGAACAGACCCCTCCCCTCCCCGGACGCCACAAATCCTGACTTGTGAGGCCTGAAAGCAAGCGCAACCACCGGGCGCACGCAGGAGGCACGAACGAACCCACGGACCCGCCCCGCCCACCAACCAAAGCCAACCCGCCGTCGCGCCGTGGGGCAGGGCAGAGCAACCCCGCGACACGCCGAGTCAACTCCCTAAAAAGTCCAAACCCAAACCCCCTCTCGCTCCGAAGCAAGCATACGTGCGGCGTGCGTACGCGGAAGCGGGGCGTCGGCTCGCCCGTCGCTGCCACGCCCCGGTACGTGGCCGACCGCGCCGGCCCGGCCGGCCGGCGGGATCGGGACCCCCACCGGCTTTGAGGCCCGGAGGCGCACCACGTGTCGGGCTTCCGGCCCCGCGGGGGTTTCCTGCTCGCGGTCGCGCGCCACCCCGTGCCCCGCCCCAGCCTCGCCACGACGCACCGGCGCCGCGCGCCGACGGGACGCAGTAAACGGGCAAAGGCTGCCACCACCCGTCACGGACGCGTTTTGGAAATCTTTCCGGGGCCGGGGGTGCCGTATCGTATCGTGGGTCGCGTCGAAGAACCGAATTGAACGGATGGAGGAGGGCAGTACGCGCCGCCCGCAGCCACGCACGCACGTGGATGGGCAGGGGCGGGCGTTTTCCAGGTGGGGCGTCGCGCTCGCTGGTTTTGTCCCCGCGCGCGCGCGTCCGCCCGTGCCGTCCGTGCCCGTGCCCGCGGCCAGGTTTTTCACGCCGTCCAGGTGAAAAGCGGACAGGGCAGGCGGGCAGGATCGCCATCGCCAGGGAGGGAAACGTTAAGGTTACGCTGGTGATCCTGCTACGACCAGACCTGTCCGTGTCGAGCACTGCACACACGCCTGAGTCATGAGGTGGCTGCCTGGTGGGTACGTGTTGGTGGCGCAGAGCGCCGCGCTGGCACCCCCCAATGATCCGCTAAACTCCACCAGAAGGACTAGACTAAATTAATTACACAATGTACATGGAAGATTAGACTAAAGGTAGGTATTTAATAAAGTGGAATCTGCTAATCACTAGGTAATTACTAGGATTAGCCTAGCTCAACAACAACAGCCTTCGGCCCAGCATAGTAGTATTTTGCTAGAAATTAAGTTGGTGTAAGTTAACTAAATTATTATAGCCCAAGCCAACAATATTTGTTTAACCTGAAGCCCTCGTTAATAGCTCTAGACTGTTTTTGGCCCACCACTCCGCTGAGTTGTTGCTACTAGTTGAAGGTGAGGTTAATTCAGTATGAGAAATGGTGAGTTTAATTAAATACCTAGCTTTAGTTGTGATAACGATGTCAAGATCGATCTAACGGTTCTCCAATTTCACTTAGCTTTAGATGTTTATACTAA
>OAMR01000308.1:458136-486698 GCA_900205405.1 Echinochloa crus-galli
CGGGCGTTACAAATTTTGACGAAGCGATTATTCTGTTGTCAAGGAATCAGTCATAGCAATCAAGGTATGGCTATCCAACCGGGTTTAGCAGTAAAACATGCAGGTTTTATCAAACAGGCCTTAGGTTGTGTTTATAACAACTAGGACAAGAATATGCATCAAAGGATGGGATTGCACTTGCCGTTCTCCCAACCCTCGGGGGATTCCTGCCCGGGGTCTTGGTCTCCAAGCTCCTGCTCGTAGCCCGGCTCCTGCTCGAATCCTTCCTCGGTCACTCCGGTAGCTACGGCACACAACAAGCAAGCACACAATAAATAAATAGATATAAAGGTTTTAATTTTCCGAGCTCGAACAGAGGGAAAACGAAAAACGGAGGGGGAAAGATTATTTCTGGGATTATTTTGGATAGCGGTATTGGGAATATTATGAGAAAGGGCTTGGTGGAATTTGGGGTCGATCGGGATTAAAACGACGCATGAAATGACGCGTCATTGGATTATGGCGGTTATATAGAAAGGAAAGGATTTATTTAAAAGCTTTGGTAAAAAGGGTAGGGGCTTATTTGTAAGGTGCAGGGGTATATTTGTAGTGGTTTTTGAGTGCTGGAGGGATTTATTTGCAAATATGCAAAAGGTGGAGGGCTCTTGTAAAAAGGGAGTGGATTAAAAGGACTTAGGGGCTGATTTAACAGACTGAGAACCTATTTGCAAATATGGGAAGACTCAGGGGGTTTTGGGGGGGGGGTGGACAGAGAGAGAGGGAATAGGAGGGCTGGACGGCGGGTTCGAATATCAAAGAAAGCAGGGGGTTATCGGCGAAAGTGCCTTTCTTCCTCGTTTAAACAGAGAGAGGGAGAGGCAGGGGAGGGGGGGTTGGCGGCGACGGCGGGCTCAATCGCCGGTGATGCGATGGGTCTTCGGCCAAATTGGCCGAGGGGAAAGGGGGAGGGGCTTACAGGGGTTCGAGGTGAAGCTGTAGGTGTGCTCAGCTCGGGCGGAGGTGGAGCAGGGCGGCCTGCCCACGAGAGCTCGAGGGCGGCGGCTATGGCGTGTGGAGGCGGCGCTGCGGCGGTGGTGGGGCGATTGGGGTGGCCGGTGAGTGGGAGATGGTGGAGGAGAGGCCGGCGGTCCCTTTTATAGGCACGGCGGGGGCTCAAGGAGGCGGGCCGACGAGAGGGCGGAGGTGGAGTGCTTGGCGGCGGTAGGAGTGGCCGGCGGGCGGAATTAATGGCGGTCGGGGCCCGGTTGGTGGCGCGGGGAGCGAGGTGGAGCTGTGGCGGAGCAGTGCGCGTGCGTACGGCGGCGCTGCCGCGGCCGGCGGGGCAGAGCGTGCACGGCACCGGTGGTCGGCAGCTTGGTTGGCGCAACGCCGGTGGCGTGCGGTGGAACGGAGGTGGGGTCGGCGGTCGGCGGAGCAGAGCAGAGAGAGAGGGTGGCCGGCGGTGATCGGAGCGGGGAAGTGGGGCAGAGCAGGGCGGGGACGACGTCGGGGAGGGGGAGCAGAGGAAGCAGAGGAGGGAGGGAAAAGAAGGAAAAAGGGAAAAAAAAAGAAAAGAAGAAAGAGAAAAAGAAAGGAAGGGAGAAAGGAAGAGAGAGAGGGGAAAAAGGGGAGGGGTCGGCGGGATTCGCGGCGGGCGGTCGACGGCGGTCGGCCAAGGGTGGGTGGCCCGGCGGTCGACCCAAGGGCGGACGACGCGGGACGGGACGGAAAGGATGGCAGTGATGCGATGCGGACAGGGAGGGGGAGAAAAGATAGGTGAAGAGGATTCGGCGGAGAGGGAGCTCGGGCGGTAAAACATTTGAAACCATTTTACCGGGTGTGTTATTTGGTGATTTCCCAGAGATAAAAACGCGGGCGTTACATTATAGCCCAAGCCAACAATATTTGTTTAACCTGAAGCCCTCGTTAATAGCTCTAGACTGTTTTTGGCCCACCACTCCGCTGAGTTGTTGCTACTAGTTGAAGGTGAGGTTAATTCAGTATGAGAAATGGTGAGTTTAATTAAATACCTAGCTTTAGTTGTGATAACGATGTCAAGATCGATCTAACGGTTCTCCAATTTCACTTAGCTTTAGATGTTTATACTAAGAATAATCAGATATTATTTGTGTATATGCACTCTATAGTTTTTAAAATTTAACAATCCTTCGTTTCATTTACTTTTGAGAAAGAGAGTACTAACTAAAATATACCATCTAATATATTTGGGTTTTGTTCCTAGTCTGTGCTAGTTTGGAGCAAAACTGATATACAAACATTGCTAATTTCAAAAAATTGTCATTAATAATCAATAGGTCGTAACTAAATAGTATTATATGTATTCAAACGATTAACTACGCCCTGTTCGTTTGGATTGTTTCCAGCGAGCCAACAGTGTTTTCTCTCAGCGAAAACCAGCGCCAGCCACCAGCCATCAACCAGCCAGCAATGTTTTTCTCTCAGCAAAAACCAGCGCCAGCCACCAGCCACCAGCCAAACGAACAGGGTGCATGTATGATAGTCGTTATGCTTGTTCTTGCTTCAGCTCCCTCGAAACGTTGGTATCGTCTTTTGTACTCGGCCCCCCTATACTCAAATCCTGGCTCCGCCCCTGCAGAGCGCTGCCGCCGGTGGCCACCTAGACGTCCCAAGTGGCCGGCTGCCGGGAGACGTACGGGCAACGCATCACGGCTGCGGCCTCGCCGAGCAACCGATGACCGATGATCTCACGGCGTGCACGTGCCTGATCGACGATGTTACTGTCAGACGTACTAGCGCACATCAGTTTCTCACGCCTCGCACTCCGCGGTCGCTCTCAGCCACGGCGGGCCACGGCCATGTCATGTGTGCTTCAGTCCTATCACGTCTCTTCTCTTCAATTCTTTTTTCCTAACAGTTCTTCTAGTATCTCTTCGCTTCGGACGAACAAGATACAGTACGTAGAGCCCACAAATCTCTGCCGGCACACACATATGGCCTCACCTTCCCGTGGCCATATCTGGCCGGTGGCGGAGTCCGCCCGTCACGAATCACCCATCCATCTCAACGCCTCGACACCACGCGCGAGTACATACATCCAAGCCCCCGGCCCAAACATATCTCGACCCTTACGTGCATGGCGAAACCTTCCCGGAGTGGCAGCGAGGCTTGTAGCGGCATCATCTGCCGCCGCAGGTGACCCCGGTGCTGCTGCCAATTAAAACCTTACGTGTAGCCGGCCGGCCGGCGGCGTCGCTGTCGGACCCACCGGACTAGCTGCGCGGCCAGAAATATCCCCGGGGAGCGAGTGGCCAGCGTGGCGAGGCGATCCATCTCTCCCTTTCGCGCATGAAGCTTGGGCGTCTAGAGGGATTAAAAAAAGTGGAAGAAACCCAAAGATTTTCATCAGTCGTCGGAGCGACGCCGGAGCCCGGAACGGCGGCGTCAGCGATACATGCATCACCTTGAAAAGGATTCTGCAGATGATTTCGGTGAAGCGCGGCACACGAAATGGTAATTGGGATCTGGAAGCTGAAGCCGATCTCATGCATGCGTGGCAAACAAACAAATTGACGTACTGATCGTCAGTAGCTTCTTTTAGACACTAGCTTATTACTCCTCGTTCACTTGAGAGAGAGATGACAAATGGAAACGAATTCTTAAAAGCATAATCAAATGGAAAGATGCATGTGCCAAGCACCTCGAACAAACGGCGTCAGCGATTCATGCATCACCTTGAAAAGGATTCTGCAGATGACTTGGCTGAAGCAGCACACGAAATGGTACGGAGGATTTGCATCATGCATGCGTGGCAAACAAATTGGCAGATCGTCAGTAACTGTTAGCCCCTCCTTGTTCACTTAACTGTACGAGAGAGATGACAAACCAAAATGAATTCTTAAAAAAATAAAATGAAAAGTTGCACATCAGCATATAGGCCAACTCCCTCAAACATACATGCACCCCTACGTTCAGAACTAGAAGATTCTTGGGCTAGTTGGATTCATACCATTATAATTCTTTACCTCTCTTCAACAAATTTTTGTTAACGACTGAACGCATCATGTGTAGGAGTATATGTCCATTGTGTAGCTATGATGATAAGTGCTGACCAAGGCTTCGTTCATCCCCTTGTATCTGTTTTTGTAGGACAGTTGACTGAACCCATTCTGAAAATAAAATAAATTATGCCTACAACACCAGTCTGAATCATCCTAATTGGTACCCCCCAAATCATGTGAGCTATTTTCTGAAGATCTGGATGAAGCAACAACTCTACTTAAATTGGCCGGCCTTGTTCCGAATCAATCCGTTGTGGGATTAGTCCCTGTTTTGATTGATTATATCTTCGGCTGCGCATTGTTGAATTGGTGGTTTTAGGGTCTCAGCGTATGTCTCAGTGTCGACCGACCAACTGGATGCCTTGCTTGACCGACATTGTGGATATAGTCTCTACAGATATTTGTACCAACTACTACCGCTGACGTTTACATGTACGTATTTTTTTTCTTTTCGAACTTCCGACGTGTAAATGTTGACTTGGACTAGAAAAAAAAACCACGAAGTTATTCCACGAACAACTCGAACGGGTCATCAGGTGCACAGCGTTCTTGCATCCATCTTCTTGAAGTCAGTAATACGTAAGAGCACACATGACTTTATTTCATTTCTACCTTGCAACAACTTGATCTGTCATCACTTTGTGGTGAACACAGCATGCATCAGCGACTAATAGAAGCTTCTAGCTGCTGGATAAGATGAACAAGTTACGCTACTGTCCCGTAAATTTGCACGTTTGACACGTCGATGATGACATATGAGGAGTCCCGAAATAGACTGGCAAAAATCGACCTGGATGATGCTAATGCATAAATCACGCTTCCGTAAACTCGTCCTCAGTCTCGTGTACTACCCACCGTCCTAGGAGCCTAGCAACTGCTCTATTGAAAGAGCTACTATTCGATCAGATGATGTGTGAAAACTCGGATAAGCATTTGGATGGGGATAAAGACATGAATTTTGTGAAACAGAAAGGAACGGGCCATGGATGTAGTGTAAGATCGACCTACCATTTCCCAACAAAAACAAACGAGTTTTGTTCTCAGAGAACAGTCGCTCTTTTTTTTCTGTAGCAAGATTTATGTAGAACACTGCTTACCACTACAATCTCTGTCACCTTTTTCAGTTGAAAACCGAACAGTAACTGTATTTGATTTGCGATTGCGATCACTCAGGTTTATTTATCACATGCTCGTGATGCAGGCAGTACTGGGTGCCTCTAGCTCTGAAAAATCAAGGGCTCGAGTTCCTGAAAAGATCAGGATCGGATCAAGAGTTCCAGGCTCATATTTGTGGCTGCACGAGGAGATACTATAGTTTAAGCAGGTCAGCATCCGCCGCAAGGACGCAACACATCGTATAGTACAACGGTGACCTGAGCTCCGTTTTGTTTGCAATTTAATAAACCGCCAACTAGCTTAGCTAGGGAGGCGAGGGTCAGACCAAATTGCCGAAGAAAATTAAACCCGGCAGTATTGCTGCGCGATGCACACGCGCCGCCGCTGGTTGTGTGAGCGGCTGGGGCTAGCCGTGACACCATGCTGAGTTGATCCTCGAGTCATCTAATGATCTAACACAGGAGCTCGTCTATGTACGTGTTCCGATCCTGTCCGAAACGGGGATGGGGATGGCCGGTTGCTTTCCGTGTTTTGTTCCAGCGATCTCTCTCTGCATGCGGTTCCTTGTGGGGATCTGGAAGCTGAAGCCGATCAGGAAGACTAAGCGTATAAGTCAGGAGAAATTAAGGCTCGCCTTGACTGATTTTCATGCATGTGGCCGGGGTTGAGGACTTGGCAGGGTCGCGAGATTTTTTTGGAGCTGATGATCAATATGATCGAAGTAGTGTGTACTTGCTGAGGTTTTGAGGACGGGAACTGGCCGGAATCATCTGCAGAAGGATTACGTGAGTACTGAGGATAGAATGACGCTAACCTGCTCGCTTGGCGCGATCCGATTGTCTAACTCAAATTTTCTTACAAAACGTGAACTGGATTAATCGTGTTGGTCAATCTTTTGTATAGACTAATGTGGAGAGGTATATGCTAGGCGTGTGAGGTGAAAAGGATTGGAACTTCTCAAGTCTAAACCACATGGCGTATAAAAAAGGGCCTTCCAGAAGTCCATGAGATGGGAGCCTCCTTTGGGAACTGGCCGGTTTTAAGCTAGTACGCAGCGGGTTAGGGAGCAGGACCTTCTGTTCATTTCCTCCATATATATATGTTACCTTCAAGAGCTGGATCAAGATATGAAAGCACGCGGCCATTCTTGCATCGGATGTGCCCGCAACGCCGCATCCATACGCCTGATGCGTGCCGGGGAGAAGGGGAAAAAAAAGGCATTCGCGCACACATGAGAAATGAAAAGCTGCAACCGTTGGTGAGTTTTATAAGTGGCGTCGCTTGGATGTACTACATGTGTTTTGTTTGCTTCAATTCGTTTCTTCGCCAGCTCACAGCTCTGCAAAACCATTGTTGTGGCGCATTTTATTGTGTTTCACACGCGAGATCAACATTAGCGTAGTAGAAGTCCCCTCGTAGTTTCTGTCATGTAATAGCGCAATGTAACAAACTGACCCTAGACATGCCCAACATCGTGTAAACTAGATGTTCTTTCTATCTTTTTTTTTTTGAAAATGTTGGTACACATGCTCACAATAAGGTACAAGTTTAATAAAAAAAATCTTACCAACTGACATTTAATCAATTTACATATCCTTTCTACTTAATATAATGATACGTAGCATAGCTCTGTATTCATCCGAGTTTATATTATGATAGAGTCAATACAGCAGGCTGCATATTTTAGGTTGTGGAATAATCTTATTCCGGCCAGTTCCATCACATGGAAATGGAAGTGTGTTAGAATAATCAGGCGCAGAGGACATTAAATTCTCGTGATGTTAATGCTGGGGCTGCAGGGAAGGAATGGTTAGCGACAGTTTCAAGATCAGCCCCGTGCGCGCGCAAAAGACTGCCTTAAAATAATCCTACACAGGTATGCAACTTGATGTCCTGTGTACTACGTGATAATGCTTTCTTGAAAGGCTTTTAATTTAAACATTGTGCGTTTTCACGTGATTTGTACTTCCAATTCCAAGTGATATTTTGCGCGTGCACGGGCAATCTTCGTCTGTCGGTTTTCAAGGCTGAAGATTTCAGAGCGTTTTGTTCTTTATTTCAGAGAGAACAAGTGAATATACTTTTTCTGAAGTTATTAATTTTTGGCGAAACATTTTTCTGAGATGTATATTTCAATTGGTTTAGCCCCATAAAAATTTCACGTTCGCCTTTCTGCTGGGCTGTTGAAATCCAGTTGGAACCAATCCACCAGTTCGTAGAGAGGAACGGGGGACGCCGCTGCCGAGCCAACTCGTGAATTGTGTGTGGGCTAGAGGCCATAAATCAGTATGGCCGAATCGCAGCCCAACATAGATGGCTCGAGCGGACGGCCCGCAGCGAACAATTTTCAAATGAAAAAGGTCCATTTTACTTCCTTCATATTTGGCAGAAGTTTTTTTTCGTCCTCAATGTGAAAAATCAGGAACCTTACATCCCTCAACTTTTTACATATTAGATTTTTTATATGGTATAATAGAATTATGTTTAGCATATGCACAGACATAATCTTACTTTATCGTATAAAAACTTTTAATATATAAACAAACTACTCTACTAGATGCACACACTCACCAGAGGCATACATGATTTGGATTTACTACTTTATATTTTTTAAATGTTTACTATGCATTTTACAAGTTCTATGGCACCTTTCTTGCTTATTTTATTTCGACTAGAAAATAATCTCAAACATGTAAATAAATGACTTCACTATGTAAAGATGCTCATGAGGAAGCTAAAAAGAATAGACTTATATTTTTATCTTTTTTATAATTTTATATGATTTTTCAAAGTTTCGACCATTTTACGCATGCCATGTCAATGTGCCACGTCAGCGAAACCGCCGCCACATCAGCGAAATTACCGTCGAAACCGTCGAGAGACGTAAAATGCACGGTTTTAAAGAGTTGAGGATGTAAGATTCCTGATTTTTCACGTTGAGAATGAAAAACGAACTTCTACCAAGCGAGGGGAACGTAAAATTAATTTTTTTTTCTTTTTCAAATACATGGGCTTTTGCAGGAAAGGGTGGAGTGACATGAAGCCCAACATAGAAGCTTTAGGCCTCGTTCAGTTAGGTCTGGAATGGCCCGGAACACGGTCCATCCCAACCTGATCGTTCCAGCTTGGTTTAGAGTAGGGTCAGACTTGAAATTGTTGCTTGGTTAAACTGGTCTAGAATGAAAATAGACAGAAACGGGCTATTTCATCCCTCTATGGATACGGATCGCGGTCGTGCCCTCCACCCTCAGGAATGGGCTATTTCATCGGGTTTGAGTGATACGGGTAGACCAATGTGATCCTCGCCAAGAAAAAGGTGTGCCGAATGAGGCCTTAGGCCAGTCTCAGTGAGGGTTTTATGGGAGTTTCATGGCATTAAATGTGCTGATGTGGCAGAGGAGAGAGAGTGAAGAGTTTCATAGAATGTGAGAAGAGTTTCATCACCATGAAACTCATCTGGCACAGTTACCTAGTTTCTGGTCTAGATAACCATATGATGAAATCCTGCACTGAGACTGGCCTTATGGAGTTTCTAATTCCCACGCCCCATTATCTCCGGGTGTGATGAGCGTCAAGCCCTCAATGACACTGCGGTAGCTGACCTCATCCAATATATAAATATTTGAAGACTCGATAGGACAAATTAGAATACCATTCCACGTATTAATTTGGAAGGAAAAAATGCAATACTGTTGGGTACCCACTTCATCCCTAATCGAGAGCTTGCACTCATCAACAATCACATGTCATCCTGAAAATGGTGCGAAGTCTTACCAAACCCGAACCAAACCAACAATAGTTATATCCTTCGATAAAACTCCACCGAACTGATCCGCATGCCTACACAACCGACCGAATCCAATCCACCATCGTGCTCCAACCAAAACCACACTGGATCCACGGTTCCACTCTAAATACTAATCGCGTGAGATTATTAGCTAATAATATATGTGGGAATCCTAGGTGCCACAACAGGCCCTACCTTTTGCTCTGGAGGGAATGGCGATGCCTCCATGCCAGGAACAAGAAGGGGATGGCGGAGATCTACAGTAAGAGAAAGGAAAGATCAAGATGGGAAGGAGGCATAAGAGATCCATCTCGCACAACAAGATCAAGGGTATAGCGGAGAAGTGCAGAAGAAGGTGAGGAACACGACTTCGATGGTTCTGGCGTCTCGAGGTAGCGCCGGCTATCCGCGGACAGGCTGCCAAAGATGCGCAACAACGAGCTCCCTGGCAGTGGAGACATGATGGGAGCGATTGGGCAGCTCCCCTGCGTCAGTAGTGCAGGGTCTCATCGAACCAAAGATCCGTGGTTAAGAAAAAACCAAACCGGACCAAATTACATGACACCTAGGCCCATTTACTACCAAACCGACTAGGTCCAAACAGCAAATCCAAATCATTGTGACCAGGCTGCACCCAAACCATTTTCAGGATGACTCACCAGTTCCTCCTGTAAAAACACCCTTTATGAGTTGTAATAATCAGTTCCACATAAAACTATTGACAGGACTAATCTAGTGCAGGTTTCTTCCAAGGAATAGCTGGAGACAAGGCCTGCCTCAAATAGATCATAGATGGATCATATATGTAGTCTCCCTCCAACTTCCATGATTTTTTTTTCTTATGCTTTTTTTCTTTTGGCAACTCTCGCAACGTCCCGGGTAGAATGTAGACAGTAGTCTTGGAAGTAAAACTGTTTTCACTATAGCTTCAGCAAACTCTCGCACTACAAGGCATCAAAACCTTGAGCCATGTCGTGCGCGAGTAGCGAGAGAGTAATTATCTTATTATCTCGTGGGACCCAGTATGATGTTTTATTGTTTTAGGTGCCTTTTCCCTCTCAGGAAAAAAAGACATTTTTTATGTTGAAATGCTCTCAAACAAATGGCAAGATGCTGACACTTGGATGGCGACCCTGTATCGGCAGTATCGCCGTCCGCCGTTGGGCTCATCGCAACCAAGAGCTGCGCGTAAACGTTGCCACTCCGCAAATATCTCTGACATGACTACGGATATCGCTGGGTAACTCGCTGGTCGCCGTCCACGCCTCCCTCGTGGCTCAATCCCCACGGTGCAAAATTTTCTCAGAAGATTCTCTTCAAAAAATTCTCAGAAGATGCACCAAGGGAAGGGAACCCAGCAATCCCATTCATTCACCAAGAGAATATTCCTTCTTGGTTTATCTTATCCCTCACACCCAGCGGAGAACTTCAATGACCTTTTGCAATAATCGCTGTATAGCAACGTAACAAAATGTTGCGATATATAGGCAAAATAATCTTCCCACAAGAGGTTCTGAAAGCACGTCAGCATGGACACCGGTCGTGGTAGTGTCCGAGACGGCGCTCCATTGTGAAGGCCTGTCGTCGTCGCCTTGTGTCACCACGCAGAGCCAATGAGCCAATCACGAGCAGGCTATCACCTCCAACGGAAAAAATATCTTCCCATCCCCTGGTATGGAGATGGATTCACTGCTGCGTCATCTTGTCTGTTTGCTCCACTGGGCCCAATCAGCATCCCCTCCTTCTGAGTCCGAGCTCAATCGTGTGGCCATCGGCCCATCGCTCATCGACTTCAAGCGTCAGCCATGGCGTCACCATACAAATTTTGGTCAGCACGTGCAATGGAAAAATGATTCCAGGATCAAAATATACGGAGTAACAATCATCAAAGCGCCTAGCTGTTTGAGTCGTAATAAACGCAAAGTGTTTCTCAAATTTTTTTAGGAATCGAACTTGTTACTACCGCTTTTTTCTAGTGCTTTACACGTGTGCTTGAGATTAAATTTGACGATCAAACGCTGTTGAGCCGTACGAAAGCATCACGAATAGAGTTTTGGACACTGATTGTTTAGATTTTGGCAAAAAGTTTTTTTAAAAGAAATTTTGGCAAAAAGTAGCGGAGCGTAGAGAAATTATCCAAAAATGAAGGGTCCCAAACCACAAAAAGGGGTTTATAAGACCAGGCACCCGAGCCTACTCCCGCGACGCGCTCCGCTTCGCACGCTACGCCGTCAGGTGAGCACCGCCCCCCGGTCGCCTAGTCCGACGACGTCCCCGCCCGCTCCCCCTTTGCTGTCTTCCCTGACCGCGCGATTTGACCCGGCGCCCGGCGGCGCGTGTCGTGGCGCAGGTACGGCAAGAGCTACGAGAGCGCGGCGGAGGTCCACAAGCGGTTCCGGATCTTCTCCGAGAGCCTCGAGCTCGTCCGCTCCACCAACCGGAAGGGCCTTCCCTACCGCCTCGGCATCAACCGTAGGAACAGACACCCTTCCCTCCTCCAATCCTCACCCCAATCCCGCAACGCGCGCTTCCGCGCGTCCCGGATTCTCGCACTTTTCTCACGCGTGTTCGGTGTGCAGGCTTCGCGGACATGAGCTGGGAGGAGTTCCGCGCGACCCGGCTCGGCGCGGCGCAGAACTGCTCAGCCACGCTCGCCGGCAACCACCGGATGCGCGCCGCCGCCGCGCTCCCGGAGACCGTAAGTTACCGAAACTGCCTCGTCCCAGAAAATCCTCTATCGTATTGTAACGTAGCGGTTTGCTCCCAAACGGACGGTGCGAGTAGGTTGCAGCCACGTCCCGTATTTGATTTGTCACAGCATTAGCACATGGGAGACAGGCCTGCTTGGGTTCAGTCTGTTTAGGCTTTACAAGGGGGAAGTTTCTGGTGTGAAGCTTGCTGAGTGGCCGCTCGATTTGCTCATGGCTTTCATGGTGTGTGGTGTGTAGTGTTTGGCTATTTGCTCAGCCGGCTCCACCACTACGAGCGATGTCTTTTAGCCACTTTCTTCCTGGG
This sequence comes from Echinochloa crus-galli, assembly GCA_900205405.1. NCBI lineage: Eukaryota > Viridiplantae > Streptophyta > Magnoliopsida > Poales > Poaceae > Echinochloa > Echinochloa crus-galli. The sequence continues at coordinate 470,074 of OAMR01000308.1, forward strand.
TCCCCGTCCCGGCATATGATGCAGTTACTGCTCTTTCTATCCATGCCAACTGAACTTCGCTGCGGCTTGGCTTGTGTTTCCAACAAAACTGTAAAAACTGTTTAGTGATTAATTAACGGGTATCAAAATGAGGTGGAAAGGTAGAGTCCATACTTGTTACCTGCTTCTAATTATTTTTAAAGATGTTAGTACAGCAATTCTGTTATGCATCAAACATGTGAGGTTGTGGTCCTTGCAATTTTGCAAGGTATTGTGTTGTGTTGTTAGATCTGAGCGATGTGAGGTGGTTACAAATTAAACAATTTTAGTTAGTGTTGGATGCTGTAAATTTTGGATATTTCCCTGTGAGATGTGTATATATGTGATGTTGTTCTGGCTGTTGCAGAAAGACTGGAGGGAGGATGGGATTGTGAGCCCAGTGAAAAACCAGGGTCACTGTGGATCCTGCTGGACCTTCAGGTAACTACTGAAAAGTCAGGGCCCTCTTTCTTGTTCTTAGAAAAAAAACTGGAGCGAGAGTTTGTCATTACCATTGTTCCTTCTTGCGCAACGCATAAAAAGTATGATATATTGGAACTATATCAGTGATAGTTGCGTTTTGGTGCATCCTTACTTTACTGGTAAAAGTTTCCTCTGAGATCCGACAGGAAGTACCAATTGGAGTCTGCATCCGAATTGCTTGCATGGGCCTCGTGGCCTTTAGATCAATCATGGTCTTCAAAGTAATCAGGGTTGGGCACTTTCAAACCATGCTGCTTCTACTAAATAATTTAAAATTACTTTAGGTGTGGTCCAGGATGGGTGCTCATTGATATATCTGTTGGTGAAGCTGATTATTGCTAGCTTTCAACAGGAGTAAGTTTAGATCTTCCATCACAGAAACAATCACGATGCTATTTAAAATATATATTTTTGAATAAAAGATATTATTAAAAATGTTCAGCGGGGGGTTAAACTAATGTGCTCGTGAGACATGCAAGCAATAAAATAATTGGATAAACCAACCAACAGTAAGTGTTGGGGTATGCTTTCCTTTCAGATCTGTTCTAGTAGTTAACCAAGGAAAGATATTATTTATGTTCAGCGGGGGGATCAAACTACTGCGCTCGTGAGATATGTAAGCAATAAAATAATTGGATCAACCAACCAACCGTAACTGTTGGGCTATGCTTTCCTTTCAGATCTGTTCTAGTAGTTAACCAATGATTATTTTCTGGAACCGTTCGTGTTTCCAAATAAATTGACTTGTAAACAATAGTTTTAATTTAATATTGTCAATGCACTATGAAGCTTTATATGCACACATGCTAATATGTTATACAGTAATATCCTATAGTGCAAGTGCAGAGCTCCGTGGAAGACTTTGCTACTTGAATTACATGAAAAAAATAATCAATTAATATGTAAGGAAAATTAATTGCTGCCATGCAAGTCCACTTCGCTAGTTGATTCAAATATTTTAACAAATTGACGTATTAATGAGAGTCGTGATAAGGGACCAGAGTCTCTAATAAAGGTGCCACTCGGATCCCTTGAGAGAGTGTGTTCATTGTAAAAATTGAAGTCATTATCACTCTAATTTTGTGTTTCCCAACACTTTTGTGTCTATAACTCCTTTTAGGCCAGATGAACAAATCAAATGCAAATCTGGTAGAAGCAAGGTGATAGATAGATAAACAAAGTCACTCAAGAGATAACCAGCCACACCATATTCTTAGTGTTAGGGCATTGTAAATTTCTGAGGTTACTTCGTTTGATTCCTCCTTTATTCATGTGAATTTGTATGACAACAAATTCAGGCTGGAGAGCTAGACGAATAACATAAAGTTTTTTATTGGGAGAGTTAATTTGTAGCTTGGATGTTTCGTGATTGATTGTGGTCCCTTTGCTATTCCTGAAGCTGAATACATATCATTGTTGCCATTGGATTTTCTCAGACACCCATTCCCAAACAGTAGCCAATGATAGAAATATTGAACCACAGCTTCATGGTGAAAAGGAATCCATCCCAAGAAAGTGTGTGGGCACTTATACATCGATCCTGAAGTACCCTACAATCATATTATCAGATATATGCCTTCACAAACAAAGAAGCAAAGGGAAATAGTGTTGAGACACTATAACGTCAATTTCTTCTAAACTATAACAAAAAAGAAGAATCAATGTTTCAGGGAGATACCACAAAATCGATTTATATTGCTAGCTTTTGGTGACATTATTGGATGGCCATATTGCAGTTAGAAAAAACAAGAGATAAACTTCTTAAGCACAATTCAAATACTATTTTAGCTGTCTTGTAGTAACCATTCTTATATTTCCTATGGCATGTTCTTCTCACACTTTTCTTACCTGTTGTACATAGAATTTGGCCATCTTTGCCTGAAAGTAGGAAAAGGGGTCGTGCAGACAAACTAAATAAATTCTCTTATGCTTATTCTGGCAGCACTACTGGTGCACTTGAGGCTGCATACACCCAGGCAACTGGCAAGCCCGTCTCTCTTTCTGAGCAACAGCTTGTCGACTGCGCTGGTGCATACAACAATTTTGGATGCCATGGAGGCCTTCCGTCCCAGGCTTTTGAATACATCAAATACAATGGTGGCCTTGACACTGAGGAATCTTACCCTTACCAGGGTGTCAATGGAGTCTGCCATTTCAAGTCTGCAAATATTGGAGTCCAAGTTTTGGACTCGGTTAACATTACCCTGGTGAGAACCTCATTCTAAATTTCAACTGAGAGTTACCCTGCAGTGAACTATTCTGAGTTAATAATTTATACCATTTGTTGTCGCGGTAAGGGTGCTGAGGATGAACTCAAGGATGCTGTTGGTCTGGTTCGCCCAGTTAGTGTTGCCTTCGAGGTGATCAGCGGTTTCAGGTTGTACAAGAGTGGAGTTTTCACTAGTGACCACTGTGGAACTAGTCCGATGGTTAGTTACAATAGCCTTGTGCCATCAACTACGATATGTCATTTGAAGGATCGTATGCGCGCAGCCAATCATGTTACTACTTGCAATCCAGTTATTATGATCTGAAATTATGAAATCTTTTGTCATTACTAGGATGTGAACCATGCTGTTCTGGCTGTTGGCTATGGTGTTGAAAATGGTGTCCCCTACTGGCTCATCAAGAACTCATGGGGTGCGGACTGGGGTGATGATGGTTACTTCAAGATGGAAATGGGAAAGAACATGTGCGGTAAGTATTTTATGAACACTTCCATATTTTATCCTCACTATGAAAAGAGATATCTTGTGCTTCTAGCCATTCTTATATTTCCTATTGCATGTTCTTCCCGCACTTTTCTTACCTGTTGTACTTGGCCATCTTTGCCTGAAAGTAGGAAAAGGGGGTCGTGCAGACAAACTAAATAAAATCCTCTGATGCTTATTCTGGCAGCACTACTGGTGCACTTGAGGCTGCATACACCCAGGCAACTGGCAAGCCCGTCTCTCTTTCTGAGCAACAGCTTGTTGACTGCGCTGGTGCATACAACAATTTTGGATGCCATGGAGGCCTTCCGTCCCAGGCTTTTGAATACATCAAAGACAACGGTGGCCTTGACACTGAGGAATCTTACCCTTACCAGGGTGTCAATGGAGTCTGCCATTTCAAGGTTGCAAATGTTGGAGTCAAAGTTTTGGACTCAGTTAACATCACCCTGGTGAGAACCTCATTCTAAATTTCAACTGAGAGTTACCCTGCAGTGAACTATTCTGAGTTAATAATTTATACCATTTGTTGTTGCGGTAAGGGTGCTGAGGATGAACTGAAGGATGCTGTTGGTCTGGTTCGCCCAGTTAGTGTTGCCTTCGAGGTGATCACCGGTTTCAGGCTGTACAAGAGTGGAGTTTTCACTAGTGACCACTGTGGAACTAGTCCGATGGTTAGTTACAATAGCCTTTTGCCATCAATCTACGATTTGTCATTTGAAGGATCGGATACGCGCAGCCAATCATGTTACTACTTCTTGCAATCCAGTTATTATGATCTGAAATTATGAATTCTTTTGTCATTACTAGGATGTGAACCATGCTGTTCTGGCTGTTGGCTATGGTGTTGAAAATGGTGTCCCCTACTGGCTCATCAAGAACTCATGGGGCGCGGACTGGGGTGATGATGGTTACTTCAAGATGGAAATGGGAAAGAACATGTGCGGTAAGTATTCTATAAACACTTCCATATTTTATCCTCACTATGAAAAGAGATATCTTGTGCTTCAGAATGTGGTGCGCTCGTGACATGATATTGACCTGACTCTAAATGTTGCAGGTGTTGCTACTTGTGCATCCTACCCTACCGTTGCGGCATGAGGCTCACACAGATTGTTCCATGGTTTGCTTGGCGTCAATAATACATGCTTAGCCTGAGTATGGTGATGGGCTACACAAATACCTTGTTGTGAATAGGAACGGAGGAAATGAATTAGCCCCTGCTTGTACGTCTCGCCCGTATGGTTGTGTAGGTAGATTGTCAATTGGGGTTCCAAACTACTCATACGTGATTGCCATTAATCATGGTACCATATGCAGATTACAGCCGGGACATTTTACCAGATAATAATATACCATATGCAGGTCGTTTATCATCATGTTCGTGCCTCCGAAATATTATCGTCAATTGGGTTGATTTTCCTATGCATTGTCTTTTTGGTGGCTCCTTTACATTATTTGATTTGAAAAAAAAACAGCTATCGTAATAAGATGACGTTGTGTGGATTCTTGGAAATAGGGGCCCGTATATAAATCCATTCCATCATTTTAAAAATGACACGGCAAAAAAATAAAATGGCGAGGAATGTGAACCAACTAACGATACGGTAACTTCTGCGTTTCGTCATCAAGTTGACATGTCTGCACATGTGAAACAGCAGCGGAACCATTTTGGTCTATATTTACGCATCCACCTAACGAGCATTACGAGCGACCAATTTTGGAGCCCGCTGTGAACAGGAACACGCAGCAAAACCCACGAATGGATGCCTCTTCACCTCCGGGCCTCCGGCTGTTCGTCCGATCGGTGCCCCTTGGTGTGAACCAGCGCATCTTTTTGCCACTCAACCGCGGCCAGTGTCGCCTACATATACGCGATCCCCAATTCTGCAGCCTCGTTCCATCGTCTTGGCGTCGCCGTCGCAGTCCCAGCATCAACGAGGGGATCCGCGCTACTGATCCGCACCAAACTGGTGAGTTTCTTGATTCCTCCAAGTCCTTTGATTCTATTAAGTTCCCCCCTTCTTCATTTTTCTGCTATTTGGATATCGGATTTTTCTAAGTTCTTCTGCAACTTGTTCTCTATAATCTGATGCATTAGTCCGCCACTGCTGCATTGGGCTGATCAGTCAAGCCAGTTTTCGATTAACAATTTCATTCGTTTGAATTTCCTTTGAGTCTTGAAATGCTGGTCGTGGTTTATGCTATCGTTCGGTTGATCAGAGCACCAAATTCTGAATTCCTGATGTTCATCAGACATGTGTCTGACTGACATGAGCCCAGATTGGGGGAGAAGACACTGTTCGACTCCCTGACACATCTCGTCCCGGCCGGCCCACTGGGCCTGCGATCTCCGATCCTTGCGGCGTAAGCCACCACCACTGCCTTACACTATGCGCCGACTTAACCGTGATTAAACTTGTTACTTTAACTAAAGCTTCCTTGCTGGGAACGGCACCTGTCCAATAAGACGGCAGGAGATCCTGCAGAGCCTGATCAACTCGCCGGCATCGATCCCATTCCCATTAGCGAGCGAGACAAATTAACCAGATTGTTCCAAAGGGAGCAATAGGAAACCGAAATTACCTTTGCAGCTCTGCTAATCGCTTTCTTCCGAGTGTCAGTGTGGGTGGGTCTCTTTCACCTGTGCTGTCAAAAAGTCCAAGCAGACTCTGTTTATTCTTGGAAACTTTGTTATCCCCCTCTTGCCTTGCCGGCGAAGAAACACAGCTGTGACCGCGACTACTTAACAGGAAACCATTCACGCCGCAGGGCCCAAGTTAGCAAGCACTCAGTTGCGCCGCCGTTGCCTTGCTTGTTCTTGGATTTCTGTTGCAACGAATCGCTCTAGGTTGTTACTTACTAGCATGGATTCTCTTTTGAATTTTCGTCTGAAATAATTGATAACAAATAAAAACTCTTTATGATGATGATACGTTTGGATTTAATCTTTAATTCAGAGCATATAACTGTAGTCATAATCCGGGTCACATGAATGGGTTTTGATGCTTCCTTATTCGTTCATGGCAGGGACAGCGATTACTAGCCCCTGATTTTAACCAGCCACGATCAAGATCGCTTGTTGCCGGTGCCAAGTTCAGTTACCACTTACCATCTGAATCATGACAAGAAACGCGTGGTCCATGCTGCTGATTCTGATCTGCTTATGGGCGTGCCCTCTGAGGATCAGTGGATTCTCATGGAACATCTTCTCCTCCTCGTCGGGCTCGTCGGCGACGGCGGGTAACCATCGCGCTCCGGTGATGGAGCTGGAGGGCGGGGTGGCCGACTTCTCCATAGAGGGCGCCATTGACCCGCGAGGGCTAAAGCTGCTGGAGAACGCGCGGAACAAGCTCGCCGGGCCGAGGAACTGCTGGCAGGAAGCCTACCGAAAGCTCTTTGCCAGCTGCGGTGAAATCATGGCGGATAAGGAGAGGCAGTCGCGCCTGGCATGGCACCTCAGCAGCTGTTTCCAGGAGGATTCTGGGCGGCCGGCCTTCCCGTCATGCGCCGAGGGCTCCAAGATGGTCAATTGCCGCAAGCAGCTCAGCGAATCCGAGGGAAAGGTGTTCCTTGAGTTCTTTCTTGAGACCAACACACTGTGCCACCAGTTGCAGTAAGTTTTCTCCTAATCCATTTTCATTTGTAGATTTGATGTTTTCAGAAATAAATTTGACTGTTTGGTTGATTTGTTCAGGGCTGAAGTGTTCAAGCAGAATACAGAGAGGCTCGTCAATGAACTTACAAGGACATCCAAGTCCGCTGAAGAGAAGCTTGAGGTGATTGAGGAGAGGTCAGACCAAATTATCAACGAGTCCAGCAAGGTTAAGGACATGCTTTTATCCATCGAGGAGCAGACCGACCATTTAGCAGAGACGTCCAAGAATGTGGGTGAGCAGATTAATGATGTGCTAGCTGATTCCAAGGCCATCTTCAAGCAGTCCAAGGAGATCGCCGCCTCTCAGGTAGCCCTGAAGGAAGGGCAAACAGAGATGAGGGAGAAGATCGACGCTGGCATGGTGCAGATTGAGGAGTCATATCAGAGACTTGGCAATGGGATGGACAAACTGAAAGAAGAGACTGGAAATATTCAAAGGGAAATAAAAAGTGTCGGTGATTCAATGTCTTCGAAGATGCTAGATTTGCAGAACAAGGCTGACGATATTGGGAGTGCGGCTGGCAAGTCATTGGAGAATCAGAAGCAGCTATTGGATAGTCAGAGCCAGACAATGGAAGGATTGAATAATCTCCACAACTTTCAGGCAAAAGCTCTTGAAGAAAGCAGGTATTCTATTTGTGTGTTGTGAATTGCTCGTTTTGTATTATTCTTTACGAAAGTTTGATTTACATCTGAAAGAAACAAAGATGTTGATTAACTGAACATTTACAGGGAGACGGTTGAGAAGCTTGCGCAGTTTGGCCAGCGCCAGCAGGAAGAGCTACTAGCCCGACAAGAACAGATCCGGCAATCCCATGATCAGCTTATCCAAAACTCACACTCCATACTGGAAGCACAGGTAACATATTATTCTGAATATGTAATGTCGTCGCATTTGGGTAATTCAATCCCTCTCATACTTACCTTTTTCAAGTGCAGGAAGAGTTTAGAGCGAAGCAGGCCAACATTTTTGCTGCTCTGGACAAACTATACATCCTCCACAACGCCATTCTAGCTGAGTCGCGCTTCATCAAGGCATTCTTCTTCTACTGTTGCATCGTGTTCCTCATCTACATGCTCACGAGCGCCAAGCAGACGTTCAGCATAAGGGGCCAGCTCTATTTTTGTATGATTTCACCCCTGTTATTTACAACGTACATTGTAGAGTTAACTGCTACGTCATTCCTATTTTGCTGACATGTTTGTTCCGGCAGGTCTGTGCATCACACTTGTGCTGGAGATCGGGCTGATCAAGGTCGGCGCAGACGACTTCGACAAGCAGTTCTGGGTTATGTCCAAGGTGTTCTTGGTCAGAATGGTATTCCTCGGCGCCGCCACTCTTCAGCTCCTGCACTCTATCTTCACCTTCAGGTACGTGACAAACAGAGCCCTCTGCTAGTCTGCTAGTACATTACACACGCCTGCATATTCAGAATTTCAGTGGTCTTCTGAGTTCTGACCCAGACCGTTTCTGCAAATTTTAACTTGCTGATCATCCTTCAGGGACTATGAAGTGCTGAACCACCTGCTGCTCCAGGCGCTGGTGGAGAAGGTCCGGGCGCTGGAGGAGAACGCCGGCGGGAGGGCGCTGCCATACGACATGGAGGAGAGCGAGAGCAGCCTGAGGGATTACTCGTGGGTGTTCGACGAGCTGGCGAACGAGGTGGACAGCAAGATGGACCCGAGCTACGCGCTGCCGCCGGAGCGGGCGCCCCGGAGGTGCAACGAGGTCGTCTTGCGGGAGGAGGAGGTCGGCGAAAACTCCATCACGACATCGCTCGCCCGGAGATACAATCTGCGGCCGCGTTCTCTGAGGAAATAGGCAGGCGGTGAAAGTCCATAGGAGCACGTAGTAATTTCAGTTGGGACTTGGGAGGAGGCGACCTTTTGAGAAGCTAAGAAACATGTCGACGAAATTTACTTGCAAATAAATGTACTCTGGAATCTGGATTAATGGAAACGTTGTCGATTAGTTGTCTATATTGTTGATATTGCAGTTTTTTTTTTGCAATTTGCTTCTTGTATGCGTTAGTGGAGATTTTTTTGAGAAAACCGAGATTATATCTCACATATTATGGTAATTTACATCACACATCTTACAAGAACACCCTTGAATGAAAAGAAAATTACAACCACATCCTTGTAAGAAGCTCCCGGTCATCTCCGTCACCGGCGGCTGCAGGAGGCACCTTGTAGCCGACCACCCTCCCGACGAAGATGCTTCAAAGTTTAGTAGTGGCACCACGAGTAGCATGCCAGAGTAACCGACATACCGTGTAGTCGTTGAACGCGCGGGCCAACAGCACCAGCCCCAGAACGCCAGAGATGAAGACACACAGAAAAGGATGCAAACCACCAGAATAGGTGGGATCTAAAGACCAACCCGATCTCTCAAGTTGGTAGACGTACCTCCCAAAGTATCCGTCGTAGAATCCGGTGCCGGCGACGACAGAGACGAGAGAGGGATAGAAGAACCCGCCAAGATCTAGAAAGCCAACCCAGGCACCACATTCGGCATGGGTACCTTTTATTCTCCATGGATCAGCACGAAAGGAAGAAGCTTCGGCTTCACCGACACCGTCGCCATCGCATCCGCCACTCCCGTCGCCGATCCATAGGAGTAAAAGAAGCGGCAGCGATCGAAGCACCACCAGTAGACCTAATCCTAACCTACACAAACCTAGACTAATAGGATAGGGTATGTACATCGGGCATCGATTCGCCGTCTCCCCTCCACCTCCGAAGCCTAAAGAGCCGGCGAGATCGACGCCGGGAAGGAAATCGTCCTTCCTCTGCCGGGATGAACTGTAGCCGGGGAAGAGTCGAGAGAAAACGAGAAAAAAACTTTGCGTTAGTGGAGATTGCAGCTTGCAGATTGCATAGGACGAGAAAGGGCCGGTACAAAGCCATATGAAACTCATTTGATGAGGCCCAGCAAATGGCAACGGGTGTCATCTGAAAAGCCCGTCGAAAGCAGCAGTGCATTTGCAGTCAATGGCCCGTTTGCTCTCTAAAATGACCCAACACGTCGATAGAATTTGGGCTGCTAAAACAATTGATTTTCCTTCTCTCATAAAAAGAAAAGTACTAAACTGGTAGAATCGTAGGAGTTACACCATACCATTTTAATCGAGAAAACAGGAATCAAAATACTGCTGTAACAACTTACAGTAACAATGATCCAATCGAGCAGTCAAAAAAGTTGACCCACATATAGCTGAACTAAAGAACCGAGCCATCGCACTCGTCAATCCCCATCGTATTGCTCGAAATTTCCCACACGTTTTTCCCCCCGTACTCCATTCGCGTACGTATACGTGCACGCGTTGAGTTGCTGGCACGCCACGGAACGGCACGTGTATCTGTCCGCCCCCGCCAGTCGGCAGCCGCCACCTCGCGCCTGGTCCCCGCCCCCCGGCCACGTGCCGCAGCCCGGCGCGGCCGCTCCAGGAGCGCGCGCGCCGCGTGTCCCGCCGGAGCGGCGCGCCCGCGAGCCCGAGATGGGCAACGGCCGCGCACGAGGTCCGGATCAGATCATCAGAGTCCCATACCGAACTCAGGAACCGCTGCTTCTTCTTGCTCCGGTCATCCTCCAGGTTCTCAGAACTCAGAGGTTCTCAGCTTCAGTTTTTCGTTTCTTCGCTGTTAAGTACTCGTCAGGGAGAGAAAAAATCTCGGAGGACGCATCGTCTACACGTCACACTGCAATTAGTACTAATTTATTTCGGAGTACTACAAATACAGTGCGGCGTTGCTCCGTTTGCAAAGAAAAAAAATGTAAACTACTGTTTGAAAGCAGAAATGAGAATAGTGGTTTATGATGATTGGGTTCAGTAGATGCCAATTGCCAACTAATTCATTCTTTAACGCCAGTTTTTGCAGATGAGAAAAAAACTGTCCCTCTCGAAACAAAGGATGGAATAAAAATTAAAGTCACAACAGCAGGCAGCTGCGCACTCAAATTATCAAACAACTCAACCCTTACGTGATGGGGAATTTTGGCATCCGAATCTCCGGGGCTCATGCAACTGCCTATGGGAGTTTTTGGGCGTGCTGGAACAGTGGATTAGAAAATGACCACCACGCCACTCCACACTCGCCTGGCTACCTTCTAGAGATAGTGGGGTGGCACCTTCTAGAAAATCTCTCTGTTTTTCTGATATTTGATTCGCATTGCTCTTATCACTACGATAATGGCGTTTTGGCATCACATCGGCTATCATTAGCTGTGTCCAGGGGGCGTGAATGAATGAATGAAGTTTTTTTGGATAGGGCAAACTTTAACAAAGACGCGTCTCGGTTTGTCCAATGACTTTAGGCATAAAGAAAGTTACAGTAACACCACCATGGATATGTCATTACCCATTTCTTTCTGGATAAAAAGCCGTTACGCGACTAGGCGTTAGGCAACGGCCCTACTTTGCAATTGCATCACCCGTAAGATTTCCTATTTTTATCCCCCACTAAATGTAGAAGATAAAGTTTCTTTCCTAACCTAGACAAAAATTGCACCGAATTAATCTATGATTGGCCGTCGAAGCACCGAATCAATCTAGGATTTACCACCAATCGCAAAAGTCAGCAAAACATTACCTTGCAATGAATGAGCGTGCACGACATGATGAGGTCGAGCTCGAGCTCGACCCGGCACCAAATCTCGTCCAGCTCAAGCAGTAACCGAACATGGTGTTGTTGAGTTTATAACAAAGTTTGAGCTAACTTTATGTTGTAGCTATGCTTACTTTATACATTTTGAAATGTCAAAAAAATTCATGAAAACAACAGCTAGTTGAATCTTGATCATTTTCAGGCCGAGAGGAACCAGCAAAAACAAAGCGAGTTAACGGCCAAAATTCCGGCAACACGATAGAAGATTCCTAAAGTAGGGGTAGTTCCGACATTTCGGAAGCCAGCCGCCTTCCTATAATTAGCGAGGAGGGGGTCCCAGATTCTTTCTCTTCACGCACACGCAGCAGCAGTAGCGACGCAACGCTAACCCAATTTAATACGCGAGGAGAAGAGATTTCCCCATTTCTTTGCTTTCTCCTTGCTTCTTCCTACGAGCGCCCCCCGCCCCCCAATTCGCTCGCTTGATCGCGCCGAGCTCATTTTCCGGCGTCGAATTCGTACTTGGCAGCTTTGATTTGCCCCCCAATCTCAGCCGATTTCCACCTCCGAATAGTACAATTTTTTTTGTTCGATTTATTGCTGTAGTAGGAACTAGGAAGTAGAAGTGTAGAACACCAAATTCGTCGACTTCAACCCACCGAGATCAAATCTTGGTATCGGATTCCGTGCCGCGCCACGCTTTCGACCCCAATCCCGTCTGGTTCCAGCTTGGAATTGCCACTCCGCACCGTTGGATAATCTGTGATAGCTACAAGGAGTTGTGACTTGTGAGTTCGTCGGAGGCAAACCGGATTCCGGCGACCATGTCGTTGCCCGCGATTTCCCTGTACACCAGTCCGCCGGGTGCGGTCTACTCCTCCGAGTTCGACCCAATCTCCCGTGGTTCGCCGCCGTGCACCACCGCCGCGCCGCCGCCACCGGCCGCCTCCCACCGCCTGCCTGCCGCCGGCGGTGGCCTCTCTTGCCTCTTCTCCTCGCCGGCGGCGGCAGCTGCGCCGCCCCGCGCTCCGGCTCACGACGAGCTCGGCGCGCTGTGGCACGACAGATCCGACGACCTGGGCGTCGGCGGCGGGGGCGGGTACTCCTACTCCCACTCCCACTCGTCCTCACCGCTCAAGCGGCGGGACCTGCACCACCACCACCACCACCACCACCACAGCCCCGTGTCGGTGTTCCAGGGGCCGTCCTCCTCTTCGCCGTCCCGGAGCCCACCGGCTTCTTGGCTCGCTGGCCGCGACCGCCTCTTCGCTGGCTTCGTGCGCAACGCGCTCGGCTCTTGCGTTGACTACGCACCGGCCACCAGCCCTCGGCCGGAGGTCGGCGCCGGCGAGCTCGCGTTCGAGCTCGACGAGAACCTCGCGGAGGCGAGCCCAGCTTGCGAGCCGTACGCCCGGGAGCTGCTCGCCAGTGCCCAGGATCGCCACCGCATCTTCCACGAGGAGGTCGTCGTGAAGGCCTTCTTGGAGGCCGAGAAGGCTCACCGTGGCCAGGTCAAATTACAAACTCCAGCCTAAAATTGCCCGTTCTCTGAATTGTTTCGTGCGTTAGTTACTGATGAATCTGTTTCTGCTTTTGTTCTGTCATCAGACGCGGGCGAGTGGTGATCCATACTTGCAACATTGTGTGGAGACAGCCGTGCTGCTGGCCAAGATCGGCGCGAACGCAACAGTTGTCTCGGCTGGGCTTCTGCACGACACCATTGATGATTCATTCATTGACTATGATCACATCTTCCACATGTTTGGTGCTGGGGTTGCTGATCTCGTGGAAGGGGTACGTGTTCCTTTTCCCTTAATCAAGTTGTTGGCTGAACAATTGCAATTATTTGATCCCAATCATGATGATCAACTTCCTATATATTTAAGTCAATGATCATATTCTGAGCTCATTCAACTTGTATTATCTTATAAGCACCTAATGAAAAATGATCTATTTGGATAAACCCAATGTGTGACTTTTGGTGATACGATGTGAATTATTTAGCTAACAACTATAACACATTGCTTAGTTTCTCTCTTAATAGTTCTTTATTTCTTTCCACAATCGCAACTCCAATATATTTAGTCAATTTGTGCTGAGCTGCCTGCATTCTTTTGTTTGACATGTCTGTCTGCACAGTTAACTTTTTTCTGTCCCTAAGCATTAGTATGATTTAGTGTTGCTGTTCCGTTCTCTTGCTTGCTCCATTGTCCTTATGGTTTTTGTCTGATCTTTTCAGGTTTCCAAGTTGAGCCACCTGAGCAAACTTGCTCGTGATAACAACACAGCAAGCAGAACTGTTGAGGCAGACCGCTTGCATACAATGCTTCTTGCAATGGCAGATGCACGAGCTGTCCTAATAAAGCTTGCAGATCGCTTGCATAACATGGAGACCTTAGAAGCTTTGCCTTTCACCAAACAACAAAGATTTGCCAAAGAGACCAAGGAGATTTTTGTTCCTTTGGCTAATCGATTAGGGATTGCTAGCTGGAAGGACCAGCTGGAAAATCTTTGTTTCAAGTATTTGAATCCAGAAGAGCACAAGGAGTTGTCATCGAAACTTACAGAGTCCTTTGATGAAGAACTAATTACGTCCGCTGTGGATAAACTAGATAAAGGTCTGAGGGATGCTGGTGTATCCTATCACAATCTTTCTGGGAGGCACAAGAGCCTATACAGTATTCATTCCAAGATGCTAAAGTAAGTCAAGAATTATTTTTGGCATTACATATAGTTTTAACTGATTGTTAACGGAATATTTTTTCTGCGCATTTGCTAACTGAATTTGGTTAAATCATCAGGAAGAACTTGAGAATGGAGGATATCCATGATATCCATGGTCTGCGCCTCATGGTTGAGAAGGAAGAAGATTGCTATCGGGCACTTACTGTTGTTCACAAATTGTGGCCTCAAGTTACTGGAAGATTCAAGGATTACATATCACGTCCAAAATTAAATGGGTATGCTAAGATAAAAACAGAGTGTGTTCATTGAATTTTTGCTTGAAAGACCATTCACTGATTTGCTTGCTATAGGTATCGATCATTGCACACCGTCGTCATGAGTGATGGCATTCACCCATTCGAAGTCCAAATACGCACAAAGGAGATGCATCTGCAGGCTGAGTATGGGTTCGCGGCGCACTGGAGGTACAAGGAAGGTACCTGCAGGCACTCCTTTGTGCTCCAAATGGTAGAATGGGCAAGATGGGTTCTTACGTGGCAATGCGAAGCGATGAACAAAGAACGGACTGCGTCGCTTGGCAGTAGTGATACCATGAAGCCACCTTGCCCATTTCCGTTGCATTCAGAGGACTGCCCTTACTCCTATACCCGCCAGTGCAACCATGATGGACCCTTATTTGTAATCCTTCTGGAGCATGACAAGGTTAGCCTACTCTCTGGTTTATTTCATGCATGGCTCATTGCAAATGTTTATGTTTGGACCAGTCTTCTTACTAATTCTGTGCCTACGATTTCAGATGTCTGTCCAAGAATTCCCGGCAAACTCAACCGTGATGGATCTCATGGACCGCGTCGGTGCTAACAGCCCAAGATGGAGCCCCTACAGCATCCCCATGAAGGAGGATCTGCGACCAAGGGTGAACCATGAGCCCATAAGTGACCCGAACCGGAAGCTCAGTATGGGAGACGTTGTGGAGCTGACCCCGGCCCTGCCTCACAAGTCCCTCAGTGGGTACCGGGAAGAGATCCAGCGCATGTATGATCGCGGCGGCTTTGCCCTTGCAACACGGGGCGGTGGCTCAAGACGTTGCTGACCGTAGCAGTTCAAATGTGATGTTAACCTGTTGTATCACCATTGTACCATTCAAATTCGTTGTAAATATAGACTAGGTCCTCCTACAGCCGTGCGGGTTCCGAAATTTGTGGTTGGCCTGTGGTGAATTTTGCACCCTGCCTTGAACCCCCGGAGGCTGCAGTGTGTAAAGGTAGAATATGCTCTGTAAGATACTCGACAGTTCAAGTTGGTTTCATCTTCTCCCAAGATCTTTGGAGAGAATGTTATAGCTTCAGATCTTGCGATGTGATGCGATGCCAAATGGACATCCTGCGTGAGGCGAGCCGTGACATCAGTTTTGCCGGTGGTGTACTGGTGTTCTAGTCCGGGCACGAGCTGTGTGGACCAGAATCTCGCGGTGTCTGCTTCCCGGAAAGGTGCGGGTTTCTGAAGAATCTTCTGGCGTGGTGGGGAGGAAGGTCTGGTGTGATTGGGATCTCGCTTTGTGGCGCCTCAGGCCTGAATCTCTCGCGGTGGGAGCCACGGCCACTCGCCGCTTGTACGCGTGGTTCGGTGGGGCGCGGCCCTAGCTGGTGTTGTCTCCGTCTCCCGCGAACGGTTGGTGGCGACCAGGGCACCGGCGTTGTTGCTCACGGCTCTGCCGGATCCTACCAGCAAGGTGGACTTGTGGCATACTGGCACGCCGTCCTGGACTTCTGGAAGCAGGGAAGTCTAGTGACAGTTGGGCTCGTTCAGTGATGTTAGCACACTAATCTCACTCAGTCCTTCACTCACGGCAAGCAGTTCATTAGCGATTACGTTTGCACACTCCTAATTTTAATCTCAAAGTATCGTGAATAGTAGCGAGTCAGCAGCAGATAAGAAGAACAACGGAAGCGGTCGCCCCCCTTGCCTTACCTTGCCGGCTACAGGCGAAAGTTGAGGCGTAAACGTCTCGCTCCTACGCTCGCCTACGTCTCCTCCACGTGTAGTGGAGACGACGGACGGGGCGGGGCCGACTGCCGAGGCGGCCAGGGGCGCGGCGCAGAGAACGACCGCGTTCACGGCGCCATGGGGGGGATCGGATCGCGGCCACTTGCGTCGCACACTTGCGAATTCTCCGCGCGCGATCGCGGCCACGGCCATGTTGAGTTAAAAAGACAACTCCCAAATTCACTGTAAAAAGAAGATTCTCCATCACATCAAAATGTCATAACATGTATGGAGTACTAAATGTTTGAAATCAAAAACTAATTACACAGTTTTGTTGTACTCTACGAGACGAACATTTTGAGCCTAATTAATTAATTTTTGGACAATTTTTCACACATACAAACAAAATGCTACAGTGGCGCAATGATTACGATGTGACATCATACTCCCAAATTCACCCACCCAATTTCAACATC
>OAMR01000308.1:488884-542443 GCA_900205405.1 Echinochloa crus-galli
GCCAATTTTTGGTGTTAACATATGCCCCTTCAATTTCGGGATAAAAGATACTTTTGTTTCGGAATTGACCATAAATACTCAGCGTTTCTAGGTCATCTTAGCTCAATCCTTTCTTTTTCCGCTCTTAACTTTTCGAAGCTTCGCCCAGATCCAAACCCTAGTTCATCGACCTCCGCAAGCTTCAATCCCCAAATGGCGGACCAAGATCAAGCCCTCCGAGTAAATTTCAATCTTCCTCAAGCACATTCGGCGTCATTTTTTGAATCACATCTTAAATTTTCCTTTTGCTTTTTTCTGTTCTTGGTAGGCTCTTGCGGCCGAACTTTTGATTCCCACCGAGGAGAAAGCTCCCACTTATTTTCTTGGGCCCGTAGGAGATTCAGACCCTTCTGGGCTGATTGCTGCCGAATCTCAGAGGATTCCATTCAAAGCTTCACTGACAAAGCCTCATGAATGGCAAGACACTTTTAAGAACTGGCCTCTGCCCCCAATCGCTGGCTGGAGAAACTGGTACAGGAGAATTTTTGATGACAAAAGTCTCCCAATAAAGAACTGGGATAATCTCCAAATCTCGCATTGCTTAGAGTGAGAGCTTCCTGATTGCAGCCTGCCATTTTTGGTCCAATAGTGCAAATGCTTTTCTTTTTGGTCATGGACCGATGTCTCCCACCTTGGCCGATGTTTACATGATGACCGGCCTGAACGTTACAGGAACTGTGCACCCACATAAGCATAAAGGCTCCTCCACGCATCCAGGAGGGAAAAAAGGAGTTGGATATAAGAAATATATCCAGAATTATATGTCTGACGGCCCTCTGACAGATGTTGAATATAGAGCCTTTCTGAACATGTGGCTATGTTGGTTTATCTTCTGTGGTAAAGCTAATGAGCCAACCTTGAACCATATCGTGATGGCTGAAGATCTGGCTGCCAGTAGCTCCTCGCCCCTCGGGAAGTATTTTCTGGGAAGTGTCTACCATATGCTCCATCAAACCACTCATCTGATGCATACCAGCAAGAAAATCCCCTGTGTTAATGGTCCCTGGTGGTTTGTTCAGATGTGGTTACAGTTGTACATGCACCAGATTGTCACCATTGATCTCAACAATCGGCACTTCCCTTCAATTAACTACAAGGAAGGAGAAACTCAACACACCAAAGGCTGTCAAACCTATGGAGAAGCTGCCTCTACTGTGTCTGTCAACAAGAACATTGGTGATGCCGATGCTTCATTAACTGGTATAAATTTTACCATCTTATCCATTCTTTTTCATCGGCACTCATCCTTTTTTAGTCGCAGAGCAAACCTCAATGGATCAAATCTTGGAGAGCCCCTCTCTTCATCATGATTCATCTTCAGCTTTACCAACTCTTCCTCAACCAGAAGCTTCACCTTCACCAAGAAACTCTCCAATTTCTCCTCAGCATGACACACAAAACCCTTCCATCGAGCCTGAGAAGCCTCCTTCTCCTATTCAGGAAATCAGAAACGAGGTAAGCATAGCCATCCATTCTTTTCTTTTTCTTCCCAATAAATTATTATTAATTCATCAAGAATTTTCTTTCAGGAGAGAAATCTGCTTACATCCAATTATTCCTTTGCTTTGGATGATTTAATCACTGAGCAAGGAGAAGAAACATCATCTGTAGGCCGTAAGGAGTGCCAACACCTATTCAGGAAATCAGAAACGAGGTAAGCATAGCCATCCATTCTTTTCTTTTTCTTCCCAATAAATTATTATTAATTCATTAAGAATTTTCTTTCAGGAGAAATCTGCTTCATCATCCAATTATTCCTTTGCTTTGGATGATTTAATCACTGAGCAAGGAGAAGAAACATCTTCTGGTCAAGCTCTATCAAAGGAAAACCAAGCAAAGCTGAAAGATATCCTTTCTCTGCTGCACAAAGGCCTTCAAGATCAAGTCATGGATGCTGATCTTTTAAGGGATGTGCTTGAATCTATCGATCAAGATCTCCCTACCGATATCAAAGCTTCTTTGGAACCAGTCTCCCAATTGGACAATCATTTTGCTGCAGTGAAACAGGCTCTGAAAAACCAATCTTCTCATCCAGCTTTGGAACAAAGGAGAGCCACAGCCAAACAATCTGTGAAAGATTTGCATTCTCAAGCCCAGAGCACCAAAGAACTGCTGGCTAGATTGCAACCTGCACTTGAGCTGAAGAAAACCAGAAAAGCTGAGCTAGAGGCTGAGCTGAGAAATCTGTCAGCTGAAATTGAAGCTGATGAAAAGAAGATAGCCGAACTTCCTGAATTGACAAAGAAGATACGAAAGGAAGCTTCAGCGGCCTTGAATGAGGAAAAGCAGCTCAAAACAAAACTTTCTGCTCTGGTCAAAACCCAAGAAGCTGATAAGAAGCTGCTGGAGGATATTAGCAATATGATATCAAATGCCAGAAATGTAATCTCAAAATACTTGGGTGTGTAATTGTAACAAACAATCAGTAACCGAATGCTTTATTAACTTTGCAATCTCGCCGTCCCTTATTTCTGTTTCGTTTCAATGTGGATGACTCTTTTGGCAACGCTGGTCATAACAGTGTTAGTCCCGAAAGGCGATTCAAACACAATACAGCCGAATCTCATTTGGTTAAACTGAATATGACTCAGCATGAATCTCAAACGACGCGGAGACCGTTCGGTTCGCAAATTCTCTCCACCTCCCGAACTTCATGGGATACGCGCCACGATCTCCGGCCACGATTTCTTTGTTAGTTCCATAAATAAGAAATTCGTGTGCCCCTAGCCTTTCATCAAACCCTCTGCCTTCCAAGCTTCTGCCATCCTAAGCCTTTCTCCCCTCAAGCACAGTAATTTCAAGAAAACCCCAATGGCCAACAACAATGGAAGGCGACCGGCCGCCGACGAAGCTGAAGGAAGCCCCGCCGGCGCTCGTAGGAGGTGATGATTGTCTGCTTCTTCTCACTCTTTCCCCCAAATTTTGCTTTATTGTTGACAACTTTCTTCGCTTTTTCCAGGCTCATCCAATGGAACCCTGTTGTTGCTTCGGCTGCGGCTCCGGCTGCGGCGGCTGATTCCTCAGATTCATCCAGTCGATCTTCCAGATCCAGCTGGGATTTGCGCTATTCAGATAGCGATGCCCGCCGGTTCATGAGGGAGCGTGACGAGACTCGTCACGAACTGGAGGTCATCTCCAAACAAGCTGGGATTGCGGACCTCGAGTGGCAACACCAACGCAAGCAGCTGCTCGAGACCATCGACGGTGAGCCCCACAACCTGTTCAGTTTCAATCTGTCTTCAAATGAGTACAAAAAAACCCCTCTCTTTTTTAGTCATTTATATTGTAGTCTAGCCATGATGCAAAGATTGCATAATATATAAGTCCTCAATTAGCAGAAAGAATACGTATTTCATAGATGCACAAACATGAGTTGTAAATGCTGGACCTGTCAAGGACAAAGGAAAGTATCTGATTCTAAAGGCTTCATCTGCAGAGGCTTCTCCAAGCTGCATCAAGTACCTAGCTATATGCTCCACAGTGCTAGTATCATCTTGCCCTGAGAATTTAGTGAATTCTGTAGGAACCTTGACTCTGTTAGGCAATAACACTCTTTGGTACCATTCTTGGAAAGGAGAGGAGTACATGTACCCCTGATTTTTGGGCTTCAGACCGAATTGATTTTGCAATACATCGGTCATTTTTTGCACCATGAGGTCAACATTAGTGTCTTGATTTCCTGTCCTTCCAGCAGTCCTGCTTGGACAATTTCCACTTCATCATCTATCCACTGAATAAGCTGTTGATGCATAGTGGATGGAATACAGCAATTTGCATGGATCCAATCCCTTCCAAGCAGCAAACTATATGCCCCTTTGTCCTCAATAACAAAGAAGGTCGTAAGCAAAACTTTGGACCCAATCATTAAGTCCACGTGTACACATCCTTTGGTGTCTGAAGGATTTCCAGCAAAATCGTTCAGAACTATGCTTGTTGGTGACAAATCTCCAGGGCCCATGCGAAGCTTTCTGAATGTAGTGTATGGCATCACATTAACAGCAGCTCCACTATCAACAAACATCTTAGTTAATGGCTTTCCATTGACAAATCCTCTTAAGTACAGTGGTTTCATGTGTCGATTCTTGACTGGCTTCTCAAAAATAGCTTGCTTATTCAGCATCAATTGTGCCATTAACCCAAATTGCTCGGCTTCATCTATCTCTGACAATATTTCTTCCTAAACAATATGCCACTTCCTTGGCTTCTGATCAATTTTCTTTTGTATAATTTTAATCATAATTTTGTTAGAAGCCTCTGCCTGTCCGTTAGCTTGGGCATAATAAGGAGAAGAATTTAACAATTTGATTCCCATATTTTCAGCAAAATCTCTGAATTCTGAAGATGTAAACTGAGTCCCTTGATTCTGTGGTAATCGTCTAAGGAATTCCAAATCTATAAATGATATGTTCTTTAACGAATTCAATCATATTCTCTGATGCCACTTTTTTCAATGGAATTGCCTCGACCCATTTAGTAAAATAATCTGTTGCTAAGAGAACAAACTTATGCCCCTTGCTAGATAGAGGATTTATTTGGCCGATTAAATCTATCCCCCACCCCCTGATTGGCCATGGTTTAATAATAGGATTTAGAGCTGACGCTGGAACTCTATGAATGTTTCCAAACCTCTGACAATCTTGGCATCCCTTGTAATATTCAAAGCAATCTTCCAACATTGTCGGCCAATAATAACCAGTTCTTCTAATAACCCATTTCATTCGAAAAGCTGACTGATGCGCTCCGCACAACCCATCATGCACTTCACTTATCAATTTCTTTGCTTCTTCTTGATTCAGGCAATGTAGCAATACCCCATAAAAGGATTTATAATATAAATTTCCATCAAGAAGAACAAACTTTATAGCTTTATACCTGAGCTTCCTAGAAACCTTTCGGGATGGATCCTCCAAATAATCAGCAATCTTTTTTCTCCAATCATTTTCTGCCAGATTACTTCCAAAAGCATATACATCGCTGGCAAACACCTCTTGATTCTCCCTGTAACCCGATGCACTTTGAGCCAACCTGTTTGCTTCTTCATTATCCCCTCTAGGAATATATTGCAGAATTACTGATTGAAAGCCCTTCAATATTTGTTTGCATTTTTCATAGTAATTCCTTAGGATATTATTTCTGCACTCATATTCGCCATTCAATTGTTTTATGACTAACTCTGAATCTCCAAAAATCTCAACTACGATAGTCTTTGTTTCTTTCAAGTATTGAAGCCCTTTGAGCAATGCCTCATACTCAGCCTGATTATTGGTGACAGTAGGTTGAATGGGAATAGCAAACTCAAATGTTTCTCCTTTGGGTGAAATTAATAAAATACCTGCCATGAATGGCAAGATGCATTCAAGAAAAGAATAATACCCAAGGAGTAATGTTAAGCAAATTAATTGATGAATCACGATGTTCAGTAATAAAGTCAGCAATAATCTGTCCCTTAATAGCTTTTGCCGACTCAAACCTCAGTTCAAATTCAGACAAGGCTGAAATCCATTTGCCAATCCTTCCATTTAAAATTGGCATAGACAACATGTGCTTAATCACATCAAATTTTAAATATACAACGCACTCGGCATTCAACAAATAATGTCGAAACTTTGTACAGGAGTAATAAACACATAAGCAAAGCTTTTCTGTAACTGAATATCTTGTTTCGGGATCAAGCAATTTTCGGCTAAGGTATGCAACTACTCTTTCCTCAGGGTGGCAACGGGGCGGGGCGGGGCCGGGGGAATGATCCTCGTCCCCGCCCCGATCCCCGAATCGCTAGCGCCGCCCCGGCCCCGAAACCAATTTCGGGGATAAAATCAGCCCCGTCCCCGTCCCCGGCGGGTCCCCGAACCCCGACGGTGCCCCGCGGGGATACATTACTCGCTGTACAAAATCATTTAGGGAGTGACCACTACTTTTTTCCATCGAAATCAGAGTAAAAAAAGAGCTTAGAACTACCAGAACACATACATATCATGACGCAATCACAAAAGCTAGTACATGTCAATGTGCTCTCTTCACTGTGAAACTCAAATCGAGAAGATAATAGCTAACATGCATGCTAGCAGTACTCGTATTACTAGCACCCAAGAAGCAAAGCAAGATTCAGCTATACAACCACGAGAACACCAGAAGAAAAGGAGAAGCTTGCTGTTGATCTGGACTAAAGGACGGTGATTTGTGCTGTAAAGAAAGTAGACAGCTTCGTTGAAGTGGAGGGAGGCCCTCGGCGTCGCTAGTGCGGACGACTCGACGAGGACGTCGTCGACTCGCCGTTGCTCCTTGTCCTTGCCAGCGGCGCAGGGTCCTCAGCTCACGCCTGACACCGGTAGCGGCGACCGCGTACAGGAGACGGGGAGAGGTGGGATTTGCTCGTGGGATTTAGGGTTCGTGAGTGGAGAGAATAGAGTATATATTGCTAAATGAATGGGCTTTTACCTATTGGGCTGAAAAAACAATCACTGGGCCATAAAAATATAGGTACTATTTCGGGGCCCATGGACCTCCGCGGGGTAATTTTGATCCCCGCCCCGCCCTGTTTCCTTGTCGGGGCCCCGCCCCGTTAGCCCCGCGGGGCAAATTTCAGCCCCGTCCCCGCGGCATTCGGGGCGGATCCCCGCGGAGCCCCATCCCCAGCGGGGAAATTGCCATCCTGACTCTTTCCTTTCCCTCAAATTCTTGTATGAGGGCCGATCCTATAGTTTGGGCATCGGCCGCCACGTACAACTTAAAAGGCTTGTTCAATCGTGGAGGTACCAATACTGGTGGTTTCTTCATGTATTCCTTGATTTCATCGAAAGCCTTCTGGTCCAATGGTGCAAATGCTTTTCTTTTTGGCCATGGACCGATGTCTCCCACCTTGGCCGATGTCTTGTAGTAACTCTTGGTTTGGAAGATTCTCCAATTTCAGACCGACTGTTCATGGAACGAGGTTCTTTCTTGTGAATTTGTTCAATCGTGATTTGCCGAGCGGGATCAACTGAGCCATTTTGTTTTGCCTTTTGTGAAGTCAAAACTTTCATCTTTCCTTTTTCTTCAGGCTTAACAGCATTCACCATGTTGACTATTGCAACTCTTTAAGATTAGTTGGAGGAATAATTTCATCAATCGCTTTCATGCTTTTCTTGCCAACTCCTATTCCTCCTTCATGTATCAAAAAACCCAGAAACTCTCCAGCCGAAACTCCAAAAGCACACTTATTCGGGTTTATCTTAAGCCCATGTTTTCTAGTGCACTCTAGAGTTTTTCTTATGTCAGCTAAATGTGATTCATGATCCAATGACTTAATCACAACATCATCAATATATATCTCCACAATCTTGCCGATCAATTCGTGAAAAATATAATTCGTAGCCCTCTGATAAGTTGCACCAGCATTCTTTAATCCAAACGTCATGACAATCCACTCAAACAACCCTATATGTCCAGGACATCTGAAAGTTGTTTTTACTATATCCTCCAATGCCATAAAAATCTGATTGTACCCTGCATTGCCATTCATGAAACTAATCACTTTATATCCAGCAGCACCATCAACTAATGAGTCAGCAATTGGCATTGGATATCCATCCATGGGTGTAGCCCTGTTCAAATCTCTAAAATCTGTTTAGATCTCTAAAATCTATGCAAACTCTCATCTTTCCATTTTTCTTGTAGACAGGAACAATATTAGAGATCCATTCTGCATATCTGCATGGCCGAATGAAATTTGCTTCTAATAATCTTTCAACCTATTTTTTCACATCGGCCAACACTTCTTCCTTGTAGATTTTTCGGGGTGGCTGTTTGTAAGGTTTATAACCAGGCTTGATCGGCAACCGATGCTCAACAATAGAACGGTCCAAACCAGGCATCTCCGAATAATCCCAAGCAAAGCAGTCTTTGTATTCTCTTAATAATTTAATCAACTCTTCTCTGAAAACTAAATCTAAGTTTGCACTGATGAATGTCGGCCTTGGTTTGTCACCATCACAAATTTTATAGCTTTATACCTGAGCCTTCTAGGCATCCTTGGTACCAGAAGCTCCAGTTTCTTCAACAGTTCCTTTACCATGAGCTCTTTGACCTTATGAGAGCCGACTGCTTTGATCGGCTGTTGATCACTGCTGATCGGTTCAACAGGACCTTCTCCCCAGTCCTTGCCTGAGAAGCAATCTATGCCCTGATATTCCCAGAAGGTTGGTTGTACGTTTGCCACGCTTATCCATCTATTTCTGACAATATTTCTTCCTGCACAATTTGATTAGCTGGGGCCATGAATTCATTCGGCAAAAAACATACAATGCATGTAGGAGCCGAACGACCAGGTTCATCAGGTCTCATCAGGTTTTTCCTTTGGGCGCCATATCGACCTCATCCTTGTCCCTGCCTGCTTCAATTCTTGATTTCTTAGGCGCTGTACTCTTCTCTTTTGGCTCTTCCTTAAACCAGGTGGGCACCACTGTCCTTTTTGCCAGACATATCCTTGATCTTCTTCTTCTTCTTCATGATCAATCCACCTGTGATCAGTATACCTTTTCCTCGGTTGACCATCATTCTCATATATCTCTAGGCGCCGACCATCACTAGAATGTATTCTTCCAATTCTTTCATGGACGGAACGGCGATTAGCAGTATCTTGCCTGTATTCAACATATCTATCATTGCATTCAGGACAATTATTCCATATGGGAAGCTTTAAACCCTCGTTCCAACAATGTCTGAAGAAGGCACATCCCCAATGTGCACGCTCTTGTTCTCGTACATATTCCTCTTGTTCTTCTCTATACCTTTCTTCTTCAAATCTTCTATCTTCCTCTTCATTCTTGCGCCTTTGGTAGCATTCCTTTTCTTGCTGTCGCTGCCATTTGTTGAGAAGAATACGCGAAGTGACTCTAGGTTTAGAGGACTTTCCAATTTCAAATTGACCATTCGGGAAACGAGGCTCTTTCTTGTGAATCTGTTCAATCGTGATTTGCCGAGTGGGATCAACCGAGCCATCCTGTCTTGCTTTCTTTGAAGTCAAGACTTTCATCTTTCCTTTCTCTTCAGGTTCGACAGCGTTTACCATATTAACTGAAAACCCAATCATGTTCTGAGGGAACGGGTTACTGTCCAGTTTCATCTTATTGTCAAATTTCAGATGCCCCTCTTGGATAGCTTTCTGAATCCTCACTCTAAAGACTCTGCATTCATTGATGGAATGAGAGTTTCTATCATGGAATCCACAATACCTCTTATCTCTTACTCCATCAGGCCGAAGCATAGAATGCCCTTCTGGCAGCTTGATCCGGCCTTCTTTTACAAGGAAATCAAACAGGTTATCTGCTTTAGTCACGTCGAAATCGTAGGTGCCTTTAGTCTGCTTAATCCACTTCTGACTTAGCATAACTAGCTATTTGCCCCACACTATCTCTGCTGCAGCCACTTCCTCGTTATCCTCATACTCATCCCCTTGATCTGCTCTCTCGAGGAATTGATTATAATTTGTCAGCTACATCATTGTGCTTAGCAAATCTGGCATCCTTCTTGAAACCATACGCTTGGTTACTCATCAACGCCAATCTGTGCGACAATTGGCCCAGATCTTCAAACTCCATACTGAACAGCTTTTCTCTAATTGCAGGCAACATCCCAGCTACAGCCATACCAGCCAACTGATGATCAGGTATGTTCAGAGAAAAGCACATACTCTTTGTTTCCCTAAATCTCCTGAGGAATTTTGTAGGTGTTTCATTATTTCTTTGTCTTAAGCTGGTCAGATCAACCAATTTCTTTTCAGTACTGCCAATATAGTAGTGAGCATGGAACTTCTGTTCTAGATCCTTCCAAGTGCAAACCAATTGAGCAGGCAAAGAAGCAAACCACGTAAAAGCTGGGCCTGTCAATGATAGAGGAAAGTATCTGATTCTGAAAGCCTTATTTGCTGAAGCCTCTCCGAGCTGCATCAAGTACCGAGCTATATGTTCTACAGTGCTAGTGTCATCTTGTCCTGAGAATTTAGTGAATTCTGTAGGAACTTTAACTCTGTTAGGCAATGACACCCTTTGATACCACTCTAGGAAGGGAGACGAGTACATGTACCCCTGATTTTTGGGCTTTAGACCGAACTGATTCTGCAGTACATTAGTCATTTTTTGCACCATGAGGTCAACATCGGCATCTTGCTTTCCTGGCCTCCCAACAGGCATATCCGGGATTTGGGAGAGCATCAATAGCATTATAATCCATGAACTCTGAATATCCATTCCCATACATATCCCTTTGCAGCCTGTTGTTTAGAGGAGATATTTTGTAGGCAGAAGCAGGTGGATTTCCCGTAGTGTCGAATGCCATATCACCATATGTGCGAGATTTCAGCATTGCATGCTGAGGATCTTGTTGAATCGGTTGGCCATTCGCACCCTTGGAACCATAAGTTCCAGTTTCTTCAACAGTTCCTTTACCATGAGGTTTCTGAACTGATGTTCAAACATTGAAGTATGTCGGGCCACCAAGTTGCCCATGTATTTGCTCGAAAGGCTTATCCACATGCCTGTCTCTTATACACATCTACTTTGCAGCATTGTGATTGGTCATTGTTTCCCCCAGAGCCTTGTATAACAGGACATAGAACTTCTTCCTTTCTTCATCTTCAGTAAGATCAGATTGTCCAGGCAGCAGAACTCTTGGCAGATCTGACTTGAGAAACGGCGCACCACTCCTATTCTTAGCAAAAGACAACAAACACTTCTTAATGCTTGATGAGGCAGCCAAAAATAAATTCGCAGTAAACAAGGAATGCATAGGCCGAAAGCAGCACCCGTCAAGCATGATAACAAACAAGTTAATCCACCGCATGATACGACTTGTTTGTGACCACGCCACTAATCAGATTAGATCAATCCACCGCATGATACAATCTAACCATGAAAAGCTAAAAGCATTCAATGTTTAAATACGAACCCACAACACAGTCGCGAATTTACATTGAAACAAGAATGCATAGGCCGAAAGCAGCACCCGTCAAGCATGATAGCAAACAAGTTAATCCACCGCATGATACGACTTGTTTGTGACCACGCCACTAATCAGATTAGATCAATCCACCGCATGATACAATCTAATCGTGAAAGGCTAAAAGCATTCATTGTCCAATGCAAACCCACGAACACACGTTCACTCGTGAGAGCACTGCCGAATGCGGCTGTTTAGCCGAATCGGGATCCGTGGCGAAGGAACGAGCCTGATCGGTAAAGATAGATCTATCAGGTCGAATCGAATTCTAATCCACCGGATGATTAGCTCTAAGACGACCCAAAAACCTGCATCTACCGCATGATACCCGGTTCTGTCAAGATCTACACGATACCGACAAGCTCGAACCCGCGACACGTGGCAACCTAGACTGTTTCGAATTCGGCTATATGGGCTATATGGACGCCGCGGTTCTTTCATCGTTTTGCGGTCTGGAACCGAACCCGACCAGTCTAGATTGGGCAAGGGTGTGTTGCATGAATTAAGCACATAGTAAAAAAGGAGCAACACGGGGTAACTTAATGAATCTGTTAGATCTTGCCGAAATCTAACAGAGCCGATACCTTGGTCCATACTAGATCTTAGCCCACCGCATGGCTCATGACCTAACAGAGGAACCTTCTTGAACCAGGCTTAAATCCACCGCATGATACTAAGCATGATACAAGGTTGCCGATACTTACGGAGGTCGACGGATCGATGATTCCTCTCGAAAGAATTCGATGACACGACTAAAAGGACTCGAAAGTTGGCGCAGGGCCGGTTTGTTGTGTAATTGTTATATCCCTATTACAATCACCATGGGTCTATATTTATACCCAGGTTTTGACAGGACTCCTAATCGATTACGATTACAATATTTACTTCCAAAGATAAACATCAAAGCGCCATATTCAGCCTTTTTCCTTATATTTAATCCACGTCATCACACGTTCCCGAATGCTTCTGTTTCTATCTGTGGAACAGTCCCTTTGTCGAACGACGATGGGTTCCCGACCGCAGAACGTCTTTGCCGAATGCTTTGAAGAAAACCTTCCTTGCCGAATGGTATTATTTACCAAATCCGGCCCACACGTCAGCCTCTTCCTGGTGCTAAATTTTGGTGTTAACACATGCCCCTTCAATTTCGGGACAAAAGATAATTTTATCTCGGAATTGACCAGAAATACTCAACGTCTCTAGGTTAAATCCACTCAACACCCATTTTTCCTCTTTTTAAATCTTCGGAGTTTCTGTCCAGATCCAAACCCTAGCTCATCGGCTTCTTCAAGCTCCAATCTTCAAATGGCGGACCAAGATCAAGCCCTCCGAGTAAATTTCATTCCCCCAAGTTCATTCGGCATTACCCTTTTTCTGAATTGCATCTTAAATTTTCTTCTCGCCTCCTTCTGTTCTTGATAGGCCCTAGCTGCCGAAATCCTCATCCCTGTTGAGGAAAAATCTCCATCCTACTTCCTCGGTCCCGTAGGAGATTCAGATCCTTCTGAAATCATCGCGGCCGAATCTCAGCGGCGCATGACTCATGATTTAACAAAAAAGCCTACTTGAACCAAGCTTAAATCCACCGCATGATACTAAGCATGATACAAGGTTGCCGATACTTACGGAGTCGACGGATCGATGATTCCTCTCGAAAGAATTCGATGACACGACTAAAAGGACTCGAAAGTTGGCGCAGGGCCGTTTGTTGTGTAATTGTTATATTTGTTCTGTCCCTATTACAATCACCATGGGTCTATATTTATACCCAGGTTTTGACACGACTCCTAATCGATTACGATTACAATATTTATTTCCAAAGATAAACATCAAAGCGCCATATTCAGCCTTTTTCCTTATATTTAATCCACGTCATCACACGTTCCCGAATGCTTCCGTTTCTATCTGTGGAACAGTCCCTTTGTCGAACGACAATGGGTTCCCGACCGCAGAACGTCTTTGCCGAATGCTTTGAAGAAAACGTTCCTTGCCGAATGGTATTATTTATCAAATCCGGCCCACACGTCAGTCTCTTCCTGGTGCCAATTTTTGGTGTTAACACTCTCTACTGGATGTTTCGACGGGAAGCCTATATGGCTTCCGCAAGTTTTTTTTAGCTAGGTGGCTTCCAATGTTTGAGATCCGTGCACATCATATGAACGGACCAGATTATTATGGAAGAAGAGCCAACAACGATGAGAGAGGTGCACGTGGACAGCTGGCGGTACGCGTCTGCTGCAGGCGCTGCATGCATGAGCTGGTCGAATGTGATTCTATTTAGATTTCGATCTTTAATTTCAATTTTCTCTCACACTGTAAATTATTTTTTAAATCCGTTTGAACCGTGGTATTCGTTAGAATTTATATAACAAAATAGGCTCTAATTTGAATATATTTTACATTTTTAAATAGTTTTTTTAAAATCAACATTTGCTGGAAACTAGTTCAACATTTGTAATATATTATTTAAACATTTTTTAGAAAATATTGAATTAGTTTTCTATAAATGTTGAACCAATATTGTTAAAATGTTGAATTAAGTTGATAAAATTTTGAATCTTCTATCATATTAAACTATTGGAGACTAATAAAATTTCGTGCAAAAAAATATTTGAATACAGTTACGTGTGTGACTTTGTTTTCAACGGAATGAAAAAGATCTCGTGGAGAATGCGTACGGGTACCAATAGACAGTACTAGTATGTTGAGCTTAAATGGGCCTATAAGTCATGTTGCTTAACTAACACATGGAAGCTATATAGGAGCCCTATGTTTCGATATTGCCAGGTTGTGCAACAAGAAGGGAAGAGTTGAAAGCATGTCGACTGGACCTCGGGATATAGCATGCTGCCTTGTGGAATATTTTAGCTGGGCCAAAATCCCAGCTCGTAATATTGCTTTTGGGCCAATACCGTTTTTTAAACTGTCATCTGAATATCGTGTTGTCTTTTCGGTCCTTCCGTCCTTATCTCCTCGCTACAGTAGATCAGGGCGGAGCGAAGGCGATTTCCATCTCGGCGTCGATTCCGACGGCGCCTCCTCGCCTCCGGCAGCCGCTCCCGCGCAGCAGGTGGGGAGGTGTTGCGGGATCAGCAACCGATGTATATTACCTACTCTATTAGCTTAGGGCTTGCTAGATTAGGGTTAGTGTCCTCCGTTTCGGTATCGCTCATGCGGAGTCTGCTTTTGTCCCTCTGAGGCTCCTCCGGCGGCTGTGGCGGTGACGGTGACGGTGCAGCTACTGGTGAAGTTCTTGTGAGGTATGTCTACTCCTCCCTCGAGAAATCGGGTTGGAGTTTTTCGGATGCCTCTTCGCTGCTGGTCGATTTAGAGTCGCCGGTAGCCCTTAGGGCGCTAGATCCCCTTCGTCTCGATGAAGGGTTTACTGGGCGTTCAATGATCTATGTGTACATCGATTTTTTCGATGTGCCAGCTCGTGCCAAGCTTGGTTCTAAAAACCTAGATGTGGCTTTGTCAGAAGCTTCCTCGTCGAGCTGGAAATCGGCTTCAAGTTGCATGCTCGCTGTTTCTTTCTTCCACGGAAGGAATGACGAGCGCTGGCTCCGGTTGCTAATAGTGAGGATCACCGGGAAAGAGCTACAAGGACTTAGTTGTAATTTTCTATCTTCCGGGATTGTTCTTGTAAGCTGTTTATGTAAAAGTGTTATATTAATAAAATTACAACCTGGTTTCTCAAAAAAAAGAATATCGTGTTGCCGTTTTTTAAACTGTCATCTGAATATCTGTCAGGCTGACTTCTCAAATCTTAAAAGTTGAAGATAAAATCCGGCGCCAAGATGAAACGAGTTTGGCACGTAGATTTTAGTCGAATTTTATGAACCAAGTTGAAGGGAAATGCAGACAAATTTTATGTTAAATCATCTAGGTTTATTTTTTTTTTGGACTCGAAACTTTCATATCATCTTCCCTGCATCGAAGAGTAGTGAACGCATGGATCAGAACATTCCCGGTACGTGTCCCCCAATCTCCATTAAGATCACTACAATGAACTATTTAATCTGCGACGGAATCATTACGTCGCAGATCGTTGAAAATCCGTCGCAATTCAGTGTCCGCGACGGTTTCAGATTCCGTGGTTGAATGAGCGTGGTGGATTAAATCCCCCGACGGATCTTACAAAACGTCACGGATTGACGCGATCTGTGACGTTTCTTGACCGTCACAAAACAGCCCGAAGCCCACTCAACCCTGCCCAAAGCCCAATATTAGTGACGAAAATGACCGTCACAGATTGTTGCTGACATGGATAATGATACGGCGCCTACGTGGATGATGTGGCTGTCTACAATGACATGGCTATCTACATGGACTAACAGTCTATGACGTGGCAGTCTACGTGGATGATGACACGGCAGTCTACGTGTATGATGACACGGCAGTCTACGTGGACGATGACACGGCAATCTACGTGGACGGTGACGTGGCAATCTACATGGACGATGACGTGGCAATCTACATGGACGATGACGTGGCCACATTGCTAGTCCATTAAATATTCACGGCTCATAACAATTCAGCCCACCACAGCCCATTTAAGATTACAATTTGAGCCCACAAAGCCAATCTCAGATTTATAATTGCAACACAAGATTAGAAGAAAAGCCCATAATGACATTTTCAAATCCAACAGATCAATAACTGTTATTATACATGACACACAGACACATCTAGCATTACATGTTAAACTTAGATGTTTATTAAAATATACAGATAACCATCTTTATTCCTTGCATATGATGAAACACAAGGGAAAGACACCAAATCTTTATGGCAGCAGCATCAGGTCCATGAACATACACCTGCAGGATCAAGAAGATGGATGAATCTTGACCTGACACAAAAATAGATGTCCTTTCTTCATTGCAACAATATAATTAGCAGCTAGAAGCCTAAACTTGCATTCATGTAACAGCAACCCAAACTAGAGATTCATCAAGCACAATGCAGTCTGCAGTCAATTGTTAAAGTGTTGGAATTACAAAGGCACAAAGCACAACATAAAGAGCAATTTGAAAGTAGCAAAGCATTTTTACAGTTAAGTAGCAAAGTATTTTTACAGTTAAGTACACAACAGATTAACAGTACAGAACACACATGTACATAGCAGATCAAGGGCATTTGTTTTTGCATTTGTGGCACATGATCAAGGGCAAACCACTCCACACATGTATTTTACTAAGCAGTGGCAATCTTGCAGAAGTCTTCTCAGAATCCATTAAACAAAGCAGTTTTATCAACATGATTGAATTAAGACCATCAGTATTGTTCCTGATAGGCAATTACTGTACTCACATTTGCATGCATCAATGAGAGATGGCCAAGCAGATCTGCTGGAACTTTCTTTTTCCTAGGTCAAGGCAAAGGTTTCTGCAAACAAGAAAATATCACAACAATGAAGCATTTCAGGTAAAGGTCATGATCATGAATCAATAAGCATTTCAGTTAAATCAACTATAAACACATTAATCATTGAAGTGCTACGGTTAAATAAATAACAGTTGTTTCAATCAGTAAAATGTAAGTGGGCAAATGACAGCTAGTAGTAGAATAGCAACATTATTGAACAACTAGAGACATTTCATTGAAAGAAAAGATAGAACAGTTTGTACGTCCAACCAGATCTATAACATGGGTTTTCAAAGAAACACAAGACTCGGTGAAAAGCATGCATTTAGTAATCTTAACAATACCATGGAGATTTGCTACTAGGTTTTACACTTTAATGAGCATTCGGATTAACATTGAGCAATATGCATGCAACATATTTAAGTGTTTTTCAGAAAGAAAATAAAAAATAAAGAAAGAAAAGAACAAAGTAGTATTCTTTTATGATGATCTGCGGCCTTTTGTGTTGCATAACCCATACCCTCTGCGAGGAGAGACCGAGACGGCGAAACTTCCGTTCTGTCGCCGCCCCCTCTCCATCCGCATCCGACTCGTATCTAATCTCTCTTCCAACTCGTCCCCATCCTGCTCGAATACGACGGCAGCCGTACACGGAATCAATAAAGCCCTAGCGGAGATTCTCCTCTTCCTCTCTAAAACCAAGGAGAGAAAGGCGGCGAGACGGCAGAGTGTATGGACAAGGCGGCGGTGCCAGCGGCGATGGACGCGGCGAGGGTGGAGAAGGCGGTGGCGGCGCCAGTCATGATGGATGCGGCGAGCGGGGAGAAGGCGGCGAGAATGGAGAAGGCGGCGAAATTGCGGGCGCATAGGGATGCCGCGAGGCGAAGGCGAGAGGAGTACATGAGGCGGAGGGGCCTTACCAGTGTGCCAAATTCTATCTTGGTCAATGAGACTAATAGTGACACCATCAGCAACATCGACGTGGACAGCCTGCTTGGTCTCAACAGGTTTGGATCATATCGGCCTGGCCTACCATATTAGATTTGCTATATTTGCTGGTAGTGGGGAAGAACCGAAGAAGACTATAAGTTATAACATGCAAAGGACTAGGATTTCTAGTAAGCCTAATATCAATGGATAGTATAGTATCTATTAAAGTATTATACAAGCACATACTTATGGAAATGGATTCCATCTAGAGGTTTATACAAGCTGGAGTCTCAAGGCAAAATCCTGGACGGCGTCAAGGTCATGTTGGCATGCGCCCATCGGGTCTTGGCGCGGCAATCGACAAGTGCTCCTCTGCTTCTTCCCGCAGCTCCAGGCGATGCAGAGGTCGATGGTGAGAAGTGATTTGAAGACCAGGATGTGAAGCAACCCACATGGAGAGTGATCTAGATGGTTCTGCTGGGTGGTGTAACTCGCTTTTGCATGTGATCTGTGATGTAAACTTGAGTCTGTTGGACCTAGTGTTTTGTTCTCATCATCTGGGAAGCCTGGATGGGTGAGAGTGCCGGTAGTTCTAGCTTGAATCAGGTTAGAATGTCCAGGAGCAAGCGCTGCATTTTCTCTTAAAACCTATTTCTGTTACCTGAACTCTGTTATTTCCGTTTATAAATGGAAATGGGGCAGTGCCTCGTCTCGAAAAAAAAAAGAAACACAAGACTCAAAAG
The DNA here is from genome assembly GCA_900205405.1 of Echinochloa crus-galli. Classification (NCBI taxonomy): domain Eukaryota; kingdom Viridiplantae; phylum Streptophyta; class Magnoliopsida; order Poales; family Poaceae; genus Echinochloa; species Echinochloa crus-galli. The sequence goes on from OAMR01000308.1 coordinate 506,938, forward strand.
CTTAACTTTAGCAAAGACAAGGTTTCAGAACAACAGTTGACAGACCGGCAAGGATGTTGCTCGACAAGTAAAATATCAATGCTGTGCCCTTTAGAAATGAAAAACACATATTTATATAACAATTCACAACTCAGGCAAATGAACATGGCTATAAAAGAGGTCCCGGTGACCAGAGAAGGTAAACTTCAAAGATAACAGTCACACAATGTTGCATCAAAGGGATCCCTTCATCAAAAGAGTGAATGACACCACAGCACAATCAACAATCACCAAGATATTATTGTGTTGGAATGCCAGAATAATAATTAAATCAAGATGATATATATTATTGGCTGCCAGACTGCCCTTATAAGTAGGAAGCGAGTTCCAGTGAACAAGAAGCGGAATTGTCTAGGACTGAATGGATTACAGAAAGAAATAAAATAATCATGGGATGGTTGGACACTCTGCTAGCCTAGTTTTGTCTGATCTTAATCCCAAATCTGTTCCTGCTAAGCTGAGGGTGGGAGAGATAGGTGTAACACCTGGTGGCAGGTTCATTCCAGAAAATGGGATTGAGGAAGATGAGATTATTCCTGCAGCTACTTATGAGCCTGGGGAGAGTAGTGAGGAAAAACAAACTCAGGAAGACGAAGGTCTGGAAAATGTAGGTACTTCTGTACCAGTGGAAGATTCTGTTTGGTTGGCTAGCTGTGAATTAAATGCAATTAGCAGTGAGGTTAATATGTGTATGATACAGTCCTCACTATCAAAGGAATCAGATGTTGGTGATGAGGGTGCTATTCCTATTGATAATGAGAAGTCCAAGCATCTAGTCATGTTGAGCACAATGCTTCCAAAAGAATCATCAGTTGAGATCTCCGAGTTGGAAGAGAATGTCTCTAATACAGTGATGGATGTGGGGGGGCTGGATGTGGAAAAGCTTGTCAATCCTTGTGAACAGATGAAGAAAGATAGGGAGAAGAGAAGGTGGAGTGAAAGGGTGCATCGGAAGATGGAGACTAAAGCTGGAATGAAGGGTGCATGGGCTGATAAGGATGCAGCTGGTGAAGGTACAGAAATAATTTCTCTAAACTCCTTTTCTGTTCTCAGTACTCATGATATTATTGACAGAGCTAATGGTATGGGTGTGGTGATAGATGATTCTAATTTTGAAATTGTTAATATCCTTACTGAACTAGAACATGCTAGGGGTTTGTTAAACAAAAAACAGAGTGATTTGTGTGCTAATAAGAAGGAAATTGAGAGTACCGAGGGTTTGGAGAAGGCCTAATATCAATGGATAGTATAGTATCTATTAAAGTATTATACAAGCACATACTTATGGAAATGGATTCCATCTAGAGGTTTATACAAGCTGGAGTCTCAAGGCAAAATCCTGGACGGCGTCAAGGTCATGTTGGCATGCGCCCATCGGGTCTTGGCGCGGCAATCGACAAGTGCTCCTCTGCTTCTTCCCGCAGCTCCAGGCGATGCAGAGGTCGATGGTGAGAAGTGATTTGAAGACCAGGATGTGAAGCAACCCACATGGAGAGTGATCTAGATGGTTCTGCTGGGTGGTGTAACTCGCTTTTGCATGTGATCTGTGATGTAAACTTGAGTCTGTTGGACCTAGTGTTTTGTTCTCATCATCTGGGAAGCCTGGATGGGTGAGAGTGCCGGTAGTTCTAGCTTGAATCAGGTTAGAATGTCCAGGAGCAAGCGCTGCATTTTCTCTTAAAACCTATTTCTGTTACCTGAACTCTGTTATTTCCGTTTATAAATGGAAATGGGGCAGTGCCTCGTCTCGAAAAAAAAAAGAAACACAAGACTCAAAAGCTTAACTTTAGCAAAGACAAGGTTTCAGAACAACAGTTGACAGACCGGCAAGGATGTTGCTCGACAAGTAAAATATCAATGCTGTGCCCTTTAGAAATGAAAAACACATATTTATATAACAATTCACAACTCAGGCAAATGAACATGGCTATAAAAGAGGTCCCGGTGACCAGAGAAGGTAAACTTCAAAGATAACAGTCACACAATGTTGCATCAAAGGGATCCCTTCATCAAAAGAGTGAATGACACCACAGCACAATCAACAATCACCAAGATATTATTGTGTTGGAATGCCAGAATAATAATTAAATCAAGATGATATATATTATTGGCTGCCAGACTGCCCTTATAAGTAGGAAGCGAGTTCCAGTGAACAAGAAGCGGAATTGTCTAGGACTGAATGGATTACAGAAAGAAATAAACATGATGCATATCAACTTATAAACAGATCCATGGATGGTTCACAGCTCGAAGGCCGGCGACAAGGAAAGAGAGACAACGCGCAACAGGCAACGAGACAAGGAGGCCAGGCTGGGCTGGTGCCCACCGAGGGCTTGAACGGGGCAAGGAGGAGGCAGCGAAAGGGGTGCGGCCGTGATGACTTGGTGCTGGCCAGCAGACTCGCGGTTCGGCTAGGCAATTCTATCGAACAGGTTGGGGGCGAGGCGGACGTTGTTCCCGACGCGCAGCTTGAACGTGCCCGGCTCGACGTCGTCGTTCCCGACGCGCAGCTTCGGCACGGCGTCGTGGACGTCGGCAAGGTCGTCGACGTCATGGTCCGGCTCAGTGTCGATGGCGCAGCCTCGGTGACCTGCAGGCACGGCGGCGCCCCGCAGTCTCCGGCGCCCGCCGCCTCCCCGCGCCCCGCTGCGGCGCCCTTCCTCTCGCGGGGACACGCGCCACCGCCGCCGCTGCCGTAGTACCCATACTCGGCCGCCGCCGCTGCGGATTATTTGGTGGTGGCGACCGAGTGCGAGCGGTGTGCGGGAGGGGGAGTATGGAGGGAACGGGCGAGCAGGTGAAGGCGGCCGCGTGCTGCTGGGGTCGAAGACGGAGGGAAAGAGGTGGAGCAGGAGGCGGCGTCGGAGATCTGGGGAGCGGGAGGCGGCGGATCTGAGCTCTGGGAGGTGGAGGAAGAGTGGGGAGGCGACGGGGAGAATGATTTAGGGTTCGAAGGTGTCGGCCGGGACTCCTTATATTCAGCTCGCGATCAATCTAAACCGTCAGTTTTGGAGATGAACGGCTGATAGGAGTCGGGCCGAGGCAGAAAACGGCCCAGGCTAAATTTCTCAGCCCATTTAGTGTTTTCTTTTTCTTTTTTATTTCGGTGTGTTTATGAAAAATAATTTCAAATTAAACTATGTGACTATGTGTACATCCAATAAACTTCAAAAAATTATACAAAAATACATTTTATGTTTTCCAATTATATTGTACCTTGTATCTTTCAAGTAGATGGAAATTTAAAGTATTTGTTAAGCATAATTAAAACTTGTACTTGCAATTTTATTATATAATAATAATAATAATAATAATAATAATACCTAAAACTTCTTTGAAAATCGTGTGCCATGCCAAGAAATCAAATTATGAATGTGTGATCTTGACATAAAAGTTATATAAGATTTTGTGATGTTTTGAGTATACATTGCTCACAAATAGGACACATCTCTAATATAGTTTCATACATCTCAACCTAAACTTTGAGATTCAAGTAGTCTTTCATATTTTCGAAGTCATATGGAACTCAAAACTTGGATATAACCTTGTTGTGACAAACCGATGTTTAGGGTCTAAACAAGAAACCTTTAGGGCCACAATCAAAAGACTAAACACTTGCTATGACAAAGTCAAACCCATGTTTGACCATGTCTACAAAAATTTACGAAACCAAATTTCAAATATTGATTTGAGGAAGTGATCATGATCATGATCCTGGCCCACAAAAATAGTTATCACAATTCAAAACTAGGAGCCCAAAACTTAAGAAATTCCAATTTAAATTTTGAAATAAAAGTTTGAATAAATGACTTTCAAAATCCCTCTTGTTCTGTATAAACTAGTGCTTAAATATAAAATCATCCAATATGAAAGTTGTAGAACTTTTGAATCTAAGAAACTTTTGTATTGACCAAATTTTGAGTTGTTTAGAAACTTTTTGAGCTAAAGCTAGTCAAACATTGTTTGACCATAGGTCAAACGTGGTTTGACCACGGGTCAAACGCCCACCTCCCCTGTTCTTGTTCGCCGCGCACACTCGATCCCGTCGGCCAGCCGCTCCGCGCCGGCGATGCCTGCTGCTTGCGCCAGCCAACAGCGCGCAGCGCCTCGTACCCTCCCACGCCGAGCCTCCCCAGTGCTCCCAGCGCCGCCCGAGCTCGTCCTGCGCCATTTCCGCCACCGCCGCCCACCTCATCATGGGCAAGCCACTCCGCGCCGCCCCAGCCCGAACCGAGCTCAACGACGCACTCCCCGTGCCGCCGTGTTGCTCCCCCAACCCCTCAAAGCAACTCCCCGAATCTCCACTAGCTCCGCCGCCGCTCCCCAATCGCCGTCGGCCGCCATTGCCAAGTGGGCAGCAGCGCACACGCCCTATTCACCCCAACATAGCCCACAGCCGCATTCTTCATCTACTCAGGAAGCTCACAGACCCCTTCACGACCTGCCCCGGCCGTCACCATCGCCGGAGCTCGCTCGCCGGCGACCGCCAGATCCGCTCCATCGTCGGCGGCCACCGTCAAGCCATACCCTACCACGCCAATCACTTCAATCGACTCGTCCTGATCTCCTGGTGCTCCCTAGGTAGACCAAATCGCCGGCCATGGACCACATCACCGGAATTTCACGTCGCCGAGCCGTTCGCCGGCGAGGACCACATTGCAAACCATTTTAAACTTGAAGGGGCCTGAATGAGAATAACCGAGGACCTGAACGTAAAACCTAAGTTGATAATGTGTTCACCTTAATATTATGTATATAATAGCTGGAAATGTGAATATGATCACACCTGGTGATGTTTCTCAGCGGTAACGCATCCGCCTTTTAATGCCCACGTCGTGGGTTCGAGTCCCTGTCCTCACCTTTTTTTGCGGAGGGGCCCTGGTGGGTGACTGGGCCGGGGCGCCGTGGGCCGACGTGGCCGGGGCGGATTCCTCTACTCCGGAGGGTGGCCTGGTGGGTGACTGGGCCGACGTGGCCGGGGCGGAAGAGGGTGACGCGGCCGGGTTGACGTGGCCGGGGCAGGTAAGAAGGTAAAATGATTCATTATTGTAAATAACAATAACTATTTGATGGCGCGGTGGTAGGGACTTCCGATCTTCAATTAAGAGATCCGTGTTCGATTTCTTCATAGCCCATCTTTTTTTCAGTTAAACTCTAACTTAAAATTAAAGTTCAAATTCATTTAATTTAAAGAAGTTTAAAGGAAACTCAATTTTTCTCCTAGATTTAGAGATAAAAATAAAAACCTTTCAATATGAAAGTAGTAGAACTTTTAATTTTAAAATTAATTATATTTCATTCATAATTGATTATAAACGTTAAAATATTTTGGATCATATCGGAAATGAATTTTTTTAATTTATGTTCGTGAAGGATTTGTATAAACGTCACAGTGTTTTGGGCCGAACCGTGACAGAACTGAAAAAACGTCACAATTTTCTGAGCTTCTCTGGGCTTATCTGGGCTCTAGGCAAAATAGTGACGTTTTCTGAAATTGTCGCCAGGATTCCGTCGCAGATTAAATAGTTCCTTATAGTGGATGATAGGGTTTTATTTTATTTTTCTAGAGGAGCTTCATGTGTAAATCTTTGTTTTTTTAAGATTGGAGCCGTTAACCTGCACAGTTGCACCAAATCAACAGCAGGCAACACCCACCAAATCAAAATCACTTGAATTTTTAAAGAAAAAACGCAAGCAAGCAACAGCACATCTTTGCACGATGTATCGGCCACACATATATACATACAGGGATCGTTAAGCGATAAGCCACACACCTCCAACTCATCCTCTCATCACCCCTTGCAGCCTTTGCTACTTAATCCGTTCATTAATCACTTGCTGATCTGCAAATTACGTGGCACCGCGTATATGTGTCGTTGTAATCAATATCCTAGAAAGTAGAAACCGTCTCGTCAATGTTCTAATCACCACACGAAACAATCTGATAACCAAAGTTTTTCCTTAAATTAAGGGTTCTTATTTATAAATCCAATCGCCAGTTGACGACGAGAGAAGGGCAATCTCTCCCTACCACACTACCGAGACGGCGGGGCGAAACCTGCTGCCTCTGTTAAGGAAGCAAGTGATCTTGTCGGCCACCGGCGGATCATCGCCGTCGCTGGCGGATTAGACTGATGTCAGTAGCTTTCGACCGCGCCGGCGCCTTCGAGGCCGGGACGCCGCCGGCGTGCAGCTCGTCGTCGTTGGGAAAGGACAGTGACGAGGGTTCGACGGCGGGGAAGGAGGCGGGAGCGGAGGATGGTGAGGTGCAGAGCGCGTACACCGCAGTGGGGCTTGCCGGGCTGGCCGCATTGGAGGAGTCGCTTCCCATCCGGTGAGTTGAGCTCTTACTTACACTTATTTTTTCATTTTTTTTGTTCCTTTTTCTCGCTTGGTGGCACTGTGGCAGGCTGGTAGCGTATGAGGTATGTACTTACAAAAGATTTTGGGGGTAGTTCAGTGTGTTCGTTAGCAAACTTGGTGTGATTGTTGAGCGGTTTTGGACTTTTGGTGTAATGGGATCGTTTAGGATTGGGCAGATGTGCATTCCTGGAGACCCATTCCACTGAACTATGTGTACATTGAAATGTCCTTTTTATGCTTTCATATATCTTGTTTGCAAACACGAATATGAGATTGGATGAAGGCAATCTTCATGGATTGTGTTAATAGTAGGATGAATAACATACTCATGGATTCTGTTGGAGAATAAGTGGATTCTATGTTTGAGTGGCTTGAATTGCTACCAAGAATCTGCGTGTTGTACTGGTACACTATTGATCAACCTTCTGGTTGAGGAGATGAATTTCATAGAAGCATCGCTGCTTGCTACAAAAAGTTTCAGTTATAACACGCATTATTCTTGTTCTTGGTTAAGATATGGAGCTCATTGCGGCCAAAGGGTCTTTAATTTGGTCTAAAAGACATGGAGCTCATTATTCAGCCACGTGATAGTAGTACAGAGTGCTCCAATCAGTTTGGTTCATGGTCGGATGGTGCCGTGCTTTCTTCTGTAGCTAATTCTCAGATACTATGTTTATGTGGTTGTATTTGTTCCATTGAGTCATTTTCATGTCCCAACTTCATGATGTTGGGGAAGTGTACCTATCATCACATCAACAATTGATGACATGGACAGTTTGTTGTGAAAAAAATGATAAATATCCTGTTTCACTAAATGTATGCGGTTGTTCTTAATACCAGGGAGGATGTACTCAAAATGCATAGATTCTATTTGATCTGCATAGGTGACAATATTAACCCATTAGTTTGGTGCTTATGTAAAGGAAAATGTTTTATGATATTTTAGTAGCAATATCATTAAACTTAGTCATTGTAGTCATACGAAAAATACTGGTAAGCCTTTTAATTTTGTTGCTTACGTAATGCTGGGATGCTCCCTATGGTTTTTTTTTGAATGATTGAAATTTCCAGTGATGAATGGGAGCTATCTTTAATCATGGCATCTCTAGCTCTCTTTTGGTTTGAAAACGACTGACTTAACTCCTTAGAGATAATGGAATAAAATCCGGGCTTCTGCATCATGGTATGCATAAAGCCTAATGTAACTTATTAGCAGCACAAGGCTGAAAACTCATGATCGATTTGTAGGGATAACGGACAAGTAGTATGATATATTTTCTCGGTAGAATGGTTAACCCCTAACATTCCTTTAGTTTTTTTCTTTCTTTCCTTTTCTTCTATATATTAAATAAGCTTCTTATTATCCTGAAATGCTTGCTAGCTGCACTATTTTATCCTTCCAGTTCTGCATGCTAGCTTGATTGCTTGTCCATCCATGAATTATGAACCGCGCAGTATGCAGTGCTTATCACCTCAGCTGTCATGTTGCCTGTAGTACTTACATTATCACCTAAGCTGTCATGTTACCTTTTGTACTATCACCTCTGATGTGTCTGATCTGTGCGAAACAGGCGTGGCATATCAAAGTTCTACAATGGCAAGTCCAGATCTTTCACATTCCTCAGGGAAGCAATTGCACCGTCAGGCTCCTCGAGGGACATCGCCAAGGCAGATAATGCTTACACGAGGAAACGGAAAAATCTTATAGCATACAACTTCATGTATGATAAGTCACGGAACATCGTGCCGTCGGAGATCTCTGAAAATGGCAGACCAAAGAGACTTCAAAGTTTGAGCAGAACCACCTTGAGTCCCTTGGACAATATCATCAGCGGCTCCAGGAGCAGCAGCAGCAACAGTGAGCAAAATGAGCTAAGTCAGGAGTTCAATTTGGGTCAGTCACCTGATACCAGTAAGAATTTCACTCTTTTGGAGATCCCAGTACCTCTACCTCGAGTTGGGTCTTGTGCACCAAAGACGTCGTTGATGACTATGAGTTCATTCTCCATTCTGGATATGCACCGCTTACACAGATCTTGCTCATCTGTTCAGCTCAAAGATAAGCAGAAGGCGGATTAACAACTCAAAAAATCTTACAGCATTTTTCTATAATTTCTTGAGTTTGTCCTGTGACCCTAATATCTCTAAAGCTAAGGTGGATAAATAAGAGCAAGTAGCGGTTGCGTGTAAATATTAAGAGCTATTTTACAATGATTGGAGAGGTACCCAGAGGTACCTGAAAGTACCTGGTATTTTGAGTAAAATATTAAATTAAATAAAAAAAGACATTGTGGTAATCTTGCTTAATTGGAAACTATTTGTGGGAAGATTCATAGGCGAAAATCATGGGAGAATCATAGACCAAGCGTTGGCGGAGGAGAAGCAAAGACGGTGAAAAAACATATTTTTTCGCCACGAGAAATTACCCTTATGCCCTTTTAAAAATTTTGAAAAAAAATTAAATCAATAGTGGGTCCCACCATTTTTTACTGGTCCCACGAATTTGTTACCACCTCTATTTAGGTACATTTGGGTACTTCTTTTATTTCTACCGTCCGATTTCTCGAAACGGATGGCTCTAATTAATCCCAATCATTATAAAATTGCTTAAATATTAATTGACAAATATGCTCCTAATAGCAAAGTCACTATGCGTGGTTAATGTCCCAGAATCACCGTCGCGTAAATTGACAAATATGCTCCTAATAGCAACGATATTATGAGGTCATTATATTTCTTTTTGAGGGAGATGAGCTCATTATATGCTCCTAATGTCCACTGTTCGTCTGTTCTGCTATGGTGCTACAGTCCATGCGACTATCTATATGCGATTGAATGTGAGCTAAATGGGCCCGGCCTGAGGCCCTGAGGCTAAGCCGGAGAGGATTTTGGGCTAGGTCTCAACAACGTGCCATGGGCCCAAAGTTCATCGTCTATCCTCTCCAAATCCTCGTTCCCTTCGCACTTCGCTCATTTTCGTTGCGGCGGCTGTCGTGAGCGCTCCCTCTCGTCCTGCGCGCCTCCGCATGTCCATCCCCGACCGCCGTCTCTTGCATCCGGCCGCACCCGCACGGCCTTGAGGTGAACACCATATGCTCTATCTCTCACCTTCCTCCTGCCTACGAGATCTGATTTTGTTCCTTTTGGTTCCGGTAATTCCTCGAATTCGATGTAGACCTACTAGATGCGGATGTTCAGATCTGATATTTAGTTTCATCCAATTTTTCTCCACTTGTTCTGTACGTGATTTTGGAAAGTTCCCTATTTACGGTTTGCAGAGTGGACAGAACCTAGCACGGTGATCCCGTGCCAGCTCTTATATCGAGCTTAATAGTTTCTTTCTGGTCGGTGTTTATTATGATACTATTTCGCCAGTTCATGTTTAGCAATGGAATCCAGTTGTGTTTGTCCTACGTAGTATTTATTTTCTAAGGAGGTATGGACGGGAGATTGATTATGTGTGGTTTGTTTTCATCAGGCGAAGCCTGCGGTCGGCACAACTCAGATCAGAGATTTGGGCGTGCCAGGTTTCAGCCCATTTGCAAGATGCCTCCCCACAAGATCGAAACCGGGCACCAGGACGTGGTGCACGATGTCGCCATGGATTACTATGGGAAGCGCATTGCGACAGCCTCCTCGGACAACACCATAAAGATCGTCGGCGTCAGTGGCACCTCGCACCAGCAGCTGGCCACCCTGAGTGGGCACCAGGGGCCGGTCTGGCAGGTCGCATGGGCTCACCCCAAGTTTGGCTCAATGCTGGCTTCCTGTGGGTATGATGGCCGCGTGATCATATGGAAGGAAGGGGGCAAGCCTGAGGAGTGGGTTCAGGCGCATACTTTCACTGAGCACAAGTCCTCTGTCAACTCCATTGCATGGGCGCCTCATGAGCTTGGGCTCTGCTTGGCTTGCGGCTCATCTGATGGGAACATTTCAGTATTCTCAGCTCGTGCTGATGGAGTTTGGGACACCACACGCATTGATCAGGCACATCCAGTTGGTGTGACTTCAGTTTCTTGGGCTCCAGCTATGGCCCCTGGTGCTTTGATCACCGCTGGATCTTCTGGCCAGTTTGAGTATGTTCAGAAACTTGCATCTGGTGGCTGTGATAACACTGTCAAAGTCTGGAAGATGCAGAATGGAAGTTGGAGGATGGATTGCTTCCCTGCTCTTCAGATGCACAAGGACTGGGTGAGGGATGTGGCCTGGGCTCCAAACCTTGGCCTTCCAAAGTCTACCATTGCCAGCGCATCCCAGGATGGAACTGTTGTGATCTGGACTGAGGCGAAGGAAGGTGAGCAATGGGCAGGCAGGATTTTGCATGACTTCAAAACCCCTGTGTGGAGGCTGTCATGGTCACTTACTGGGAATATTTTGGCTGCCTCTGATGGCAATAACAATGTGACCTTGTGGAAGGAAGCTGTTGATGGCGAATGGCAGCAAGTGACGACTGTTGAGCCGTAGGTGTTTGGATTGCTTGGTGTTGCCCGAATTATTGAGATTGTTCTCTGATTTTTCTGTATGACGGTTTTCAAGAATTGGGCTTCACTAACATCAGAGCTCTGTTTCTTCCTTTGTTTGTAATTGCTGTGCTGCTATTGTATCTATTCATCTGTATCTTGGATGGCAAGCATATTTCTTATAAGAATGATTTTCTGCTAGTCCAACGGAGACCTCCTGAGGCGCCGGTGCGTAGTGGGGTTCTTCGACGGGTTGATAATGTTAGGAGAGGTAGAGGTCGGCCTAACCTGACTTGGGACGAGTCAGTTAAGAGAGACCTCAAGGAGTGGAATATCTCTATGGATTTAGCTATGGATAGGAGCGCTTGGAGACCAATCAATGTGCCAGAACCGTGATCCTTCCTTCCTTTTCTGTTTTTCCCCTAACTCTAATTTCTGTTTTTGGGTTTCACCTCTAGCCTACCCTAACTTGCTTGGGACTAAAAGGCTATGTTGTTGTTGTTGTTGTTGTTGTTAATGATCTTCTGCTAGAATGGAAGCAGATATTCAGAGTCAGTTCTTTTTTAGCGCCTTTTGAGTATGTCCTGCAATTGCAAATTGTTACATCTTGTGTGTCTGCATTCTTAGATTTCTGATTGATTGTAACCATTGTCTGAAGGTACTAAAAGTTGGAATGAAAGTTACCAAACCAAATTTCAAATAGGGGAAGGAATTGAAATTGGAGCAGGACATGATTGACTCAGATCTCCATGTACCAAGTTTGTGGATTCAGAATCTATGAGTTCACCTGAAATAGGATATGATATTAAGTTACCTCACAGTGTAGTGTTTATGCTGTGTTGTACTTCTCCCTGATATTAAATTGACGAAATCCTGTTTGATTATCGGAATCCTTTTTTCTGGCGTTACACTGGCTTGTATATGCAGATGGATGATTTGTTTGCTTGCTATGGACTATGGAGGCGCGAAGTTCTTTCTCTGTCCATCAGGTCATTTGACGAAACTTAATAAGAGACTAGCCATTAACCTGCCGTAAAATCTTAGGCAACTGACACGATTGCCGAAAGTACCAAGCTAAACGCAACGTGATCAAGATGAGCCCGAGGAAATGAAGAACAAGTGAGCAACGAGATGCCACCATTCAGAAATCGCTGTGTTTCCATCCGATCGCATAGTACAGACAATTTTCCACTATCCCTATCCGGCTATCCATGGTTTGGGCGCGCCACCTGACCTCGCTGTATCTGTATGGAGACTCGCCATTAGCCAACCTCCCCATCTCTAAACCGCGGGGAGACCCGGCGCCCAACATGTCATCGCCGTCGCCTCCGTCCGGGCTCCGGGCAGCCCAGGCCAGTGTGCGCTACTCCCCCATCGGCTCGTCCCCCTACTTTGCAGCCGTCTCCCTGCGCGGCCTCCTCTCGCAGCCCAGCGCCTCTAGGGTTCCCTCCGTCTCCTTCGGGCAACGGCCGCTGGCGTCGCCGTTCGCTGGAAGGTCGCGCCTGCCGAGCGCTGCGCGGAGCTCCGGAGACCCTGGCGAGGTGATTTCCTCTGCATTTACTCGATTTTAACCAGCGGAGATGTACCAATTTTGGTTTCGGCTCGCTGTGTTGGCGACAGTGCTAGTGTCTCATCAGAAATTCTGAATTTCCAATAAACTATTTAAATTATGTTGGTTGCATGCGGGGGATTCATTCTAGGCTCTAGATTTTAGTATGTCTGTGTGGTAAAAAAATTGTGGTAGAGGTAGAATCTTTTGTGAAAAACGTGAAATCATGTTGGACAGTGTGGTTTCTCCAGTTTGTTAAGACCCTGTTTGGAAACCAAATTGCTAAAGTTTAGCACTTGCTAAAATTTAGCACCTCAATTTGGAGTGCTAAAGTTTAGCAGCTGAGGTGTTTGGATAGTGGTGTTAAAGTTTAGCACATAGATGAAAGAAAGACCAAATTACCCTTATTTACTGCCCTTGGGCCCGCGGGGGGGGGGGTACTAGGTGGAAAATACCCACCAGGAAGCACTTTTAGCAAGTTTAGCACCCCTTTGAGGTGCTAAGGATTTACATAGTGCTAAAGTTTAGCAGGTCACTTTTAGCACCTTTTAGCACACCTGTTTGGATCCAATCTGCTAAAGTTTAGCAAAAAAGTGCTGTGCTAAACTTTAGCACTATGGAAACAAGCAGGGCTTAAGGCCCTGTTTGGAAACCAAATTGCTAAAGTTTAGCACTTGCTAAAGTTTAGCACCTCAATTTGGAGTGGTAAAGTTTAGCAGCCGAGGTGTTTGGATAGTGGTGTTAAATTTTAGCACATAGATGAATAAAAGACCAAAGCACCCTTATTTACCGCCCTTGGGCCGCACGTTGCCTTAATGGGGGGAGGGGTAGTGGGTGGAAAATACCCACCAGGCTGCACTTTTAGCAAGTTTAGCACTCCTTTGAGGTGCTAAAGATTTTCATAGTGCTAAAATTTAGCAGGCCACTTTTAGCACCTTTTAGCACAGCTGTTTGGATCCCATCTACTAAACTTTAGCAAAAAGTGTTGTGCTAAACTTTAGCACCATGGAAACAAACAGGGCCTAAGTCAGGAATCAAGAGCTAATTCCTATGGGCCAAGACAGCATGTGCAATGTACACTGGTAATCATGTGGAGTGTTAAATTTCCTTTTACAAGAGAGACTTAAACATTTTTCTCTGCTATTGCAACTGTGCTCATATGATGTGAAAATGTCAGGGACGTTAACTGGGGGTTTTTGCTTCTAAAAATGTGGGAGCTAATGATTAGTGTGACATAGTGTTAACGAAGAGGTTTGGTTGTTTTCCAGACACCATAGAATAATGATCTGGACAGGCATAGTGAGGTTAAAGGATGATTTTTTTAGTGTGATGGGTGTAGAGTCACCTATGACTTATTGTACCTCTTTGATTACCAAGGTTACTTCAAGTTACATTCTGTGTAATGAAAATCGTCTTGCAACCTTTGGAACGATGCCATTGCTCCAAACATATGCAATGCAGGTTTCTATTGTTCTCTATACATTTACGGTGTTCTTGGTAAAAGGAAAATCCCTGCGATGCATGCTTATATTTGTGTAAATTTGCATACAAGTTTATATGAACTGCGAACCACATTCACCAGTACTCCCTCCGTTCTTGTATATAAGGCATGAGATAACATGACACGGTCTCCTAAATCATACTTTGACTATTCATTTCTGCTTCTTTTACTCGCCAGGTCGTTGGGGCCTTGGGGAACAGGCTATAATCACATCCTGCTTGCAAGCTGAATACTCAGTATAGGTGTTCTTGGTAAAAGGAAAATCCCTGCGATGCATGCTTATATTTGTGTAAATCTGCATACAAGTTTATATGAACTGCGAACCGCATCCACCAGTAAAACCTTAATGAGGGGCTTTTCAAAAGAAACTTTGATGATAATATTTTTTAATCCAAACACATCTGAGTGATTTATTTAGAAACTAAACGGACTGCATTTCAATTTCAGATCAATGTGGATAATTTTGAAGGAACTAGGCAGTCACCAGGAAGTTCCACCACTGGTATGATATTTGTGACATGTATGAACTTTTGTCAATTCATTTGTTCATAGGCCTGATTTGATCTCCTCTTTTTCTCCTGTACAGGTTTAGGAAAGGATGGGAAGGACTCGACCAAAAGTTTCTCATCTAAAGAGTATTCACACTAACTGTAAATCCAAAAACCGATGATGACAAAACCATTACTGTTTATGCTATCTAGGCCTCATGACATAAGTTTTTAAGATTCATGCATGTCAGAGCTTACTGTTACATTAGATTTTATTTTAAAGAAATTGAACTTGCACGTTTATATGCCCTCAAATAGGCAGAAGGCATCACAGAACTAGAGAAGTTGGTCCTCAGGCTTAGACAAATGTTGAGCAATGTTTTTAGTCAAAGTTTAATTCAAATAAAAGTTGGCCGTGAGTGCTATTGCTCAGATGGAAGGTTGCAGGCAAAAAAAAAAGCCAATTTGAATCTGGAAAAGTGGAAATAATAACAGTTGATTATGTAAGCCCTTTGTATGGATCCATCTCATTGAGGCTGATCCCTAAGAAATTTCAAAAGCCATTCTCATGAATAATTAAACATGTCCTGCTGTCCAAGCACAGGCAGTGACATATTCGATTCACTCTTTCAATCTTACATTACAAGTGGCATTATTGATTGTGTTTTTCTGCCTGTGTTGCCAGGTTACTTGAAAAACTAAAGAGATATGGCGCTGCCGGTGTTCTGTCATATGGATTGCTTAACACCGTCTACTATGTCACTGCATTTTTATTAGTTTGGTAAGACATGCATGGATATGTGACATCTTAGTGCTACCTTATCTGGACGTTTATTTTCACTGGGCACAATACTTTTTTACTACTTCAAACTAGTCAGTGCTTTGCTAATGAGAAACAGCCTATGGAACTCATTTAAGCAGCTCTTCCAGTTGCAAAGCAACCGCATGAGCTTGGGGGGAAAATGAATATCAGAACGATTTGCTTTTCAGGTTTTATTTTGCTCCCGCTCCTGGTAGGATGGGCTATGGTGCAGCAGTGGAGAGGTTATGATTGCAAATAACCGTTTCACATTTACAATGCTTTACCTGTTCTTACTGTAATATCCTTTTACCTGCTGAAGCAGATTTGTTAAACTAATGGCAATGGTGTGGGCTGGCAGTCAAGTTACTAAGATTTTTCGAGCAGGAGGGTGAGTCAGATACCCAACTTATAAACTTCGATCTTTAGTTTTTGTCCCCTCTTATCAGTGCAGCAAGTTAGCCGGAAACGAATTTTCTTTTGCTGGAACCTTGAGGATCATCTTGAAGCATATCTATTAACATTTCAAAGAATGTAGGTTCCATTCCAAATCCACTAATTTGTATTCTGAAATATTGCTTTTGTCCTTTCTGTGTGCACAGGGCTCTTGCACTGGCTCCTTTTGTTGACAGAGGGCTGAGATGGTTCACAGTCAAGTTCAACTTCAAGTCTGAAGGGAGGGTAATATACTACTAGAGCTTTGCTTAATTTTCCAGATGGGTACCGGTTCATATTTGAGCCAGAGTGGGTATCAATCTTCTTACGTGTCTTTGCATTACTGTCGCTACTGTGCAGGCTTTTGCGACAATCATAGGGTTATGTTTGGCAATTGCTGCTCTCCTGTTCTTTGGATTAACAATACTTTGGGCATAGCGCACATGCTTTGCTGGTGGATAACGAGGGATCATGAAGAGATGCTGTGCATTAGAACCTGATTCCCATCAGTGGCGCGGTGTTCACACTACTTGTAAGCAATAACCTTACATTTTTAACATTGTTGCTCATATATCTCGTACGAGTATGTGTTTTCAGGACTCGTCAGTGACCGAAACGTCTTGAGTTTACCGTCATTACTGGTATTCCTGTAAGGTTCTATTAGACGTGTGTTCAGACTTGACCAATTTGGGAAAACAAAACGAGTTTTGTAGTGGTGTGGTATTTGGATTTGATTGCTACGAAGCCTCCTAGCCAAGCAGTAGCTTGATAAGCTGGAGTCGGGCTTCGCATGATTGCTGCAATCTGCGAACTTGCGCTTGTGATCACAGTAACTGCTGGAGCTCATTCGAATTTTGTTCCTCGTCCGCCTGGCGACAGGGTTGGTCTCGCCGGCGCGCCAGTCTTCCAACAAGGAACGACGAGCGCGGCGCGGCAGGCGGATTGCCGGAAGAAGCTGCCAAGCAGCAGCAACCGCGCCGCGGAGACTTGGACTCTTCCGCGATTTCCCTCCGTCCTTGTCCGTGGGCGTCCTCGCTCGTCGCCGCCCACGCTGGACACGGTCACACGGGGACTCTGCTAAAACATTGGGAACTCCCGGCCCAAGGCACAGACGTCAGACGTGTGCATAGCTCCCTCCACCCCTGGGCGGGGCGCAGGGAATGGGTTACGCGGGTTCTGCTTCTTTACTCGCTAGGTCGTTGGGGGAACAGGCTATAATCACATCCTACTTGCAAGTTGAATACTCCGTACGTATATACGGACAGCAACATCCTTTTCTATTCTGTACGTATTGAAGAGAACAGATTAGATCAATGGTAGTCGCTGCCAATGCCATCAGACAGTAAATTCTGTGGACTTGTGTGCTGTTGACAGAGCCACAGCCTGACCGGGTCGATTTGAAGAGCAACCCAGTGGCCTGCTTTGCAACCAGGCAATAGTCACACCCATGGCCATGGATGTGCAGGTAGATTTTGTTCTGGACGCGCCGATGCGGACAGCCTTGAGTGCAAGACCAGGCAACAGGCAAGCAGGCAGCCCGACTCCCCCGAGGCCCCGACGGCCCGTCTCCTTCAGGATGGTGGCGGGGCCTCGCGCTCGCTTGGCGCTTGCCGCAGCTAGACTCCCAGGGCCTGCATCTCAGGTGGTGGGCTAGCTGCCCTCGCGCTGGCGGTGTGCGGCCGGGCGGCGAAGGCCAGCGCGTGCCGCTGAGCCGGAGGCCCGCAGCCAATTCTGACTTTGCCTAACCCGCTGCAGGCAGATCGTGCGCGCGGCCGTACCAGTGTGCCACCACCCAACGAATTTCCCCCCGTGGTCCGTGGAGCCCAGTCGGCAATCGTCCACTCACTCTTCTCTACTCCTAGAGAACGAAGTACGAGTAGTAGAGATGGGAGAAGCACGTTACTCTACACCGGTGTACATTCCCATTCCCTTGGACCGACGACTTCAGAATTAAAAAGGCAATAATTGACCCCAGAACTGGCGAAGCCGGATTCTTGATCTATCACGGACTTCACGGTTCTCAAGCTCCGATCCAGGAACTAGGGAAAAATAATCGTAGTACTCCGTACCACAGAAGAACTGATCCACGTGAACCGTCACGCCTAACTTGCACGCCAGCCAGTAGCACAGTATAAGCAGCTTCAAAGCCGCGTTCGTCTGATGCACCGTTGCAATCCAGTTGCCTCGCAGCACGCCGGTTACACTCACGCGGCGACGTCAGCCGAACTTTTCCGCCGTCCGGACAAAAACGGTTGGTGCGATTCCTGCCTCTCGCTGACAACGAAAAAAATTGGGGAAAATCCCGCGCCGTGTTCCACCTGCCGAGCCCGCGAGATCTCAGACTCGTACTACCGGAATGGAAGTCTCGCAGGAAATGGGAGATCTGCATGCGGGCGGGCGCCGCCGACGCGTCCCAAATGGCAAGACCGTAATTGCCGCGCCACGTCTGACCGTTTCCCATGCGTCTCCCTCTTCCTTCCCGTCTCGGTCCGTCTCCCACTACGCGCCTCCCGTCGGCCACGCTCACTCCCCGCCTCACTTCCCCCCACCGAGCTCCATTAATGGCGCCTCCCCTAATTTCGCCATAATAGCGGTTGTAGCATACGAGTAGTAAGCAGCGGCGGCGGCAGCACCAACAAGCATCGGAAACCACGTGGGGTAACTGGGAAAGCTTATTAGCGCCAGCCAGTTCTGGAGGTTGCGCCGACGACGCTTACCCACATGGGGTACCAGCCCATGCACGGCGGCGCGGCCGGTGCCGGGACCTCAGGCGGAGGAGGCGGCGGCGGCGGCGGGGCGGACCACCTGCACCACCACCACCACCAGCGCCTGCACAGCCCGCGCGTGGCCGGCGGGGGCTCGATGACGCGCCGGGCCAACTCGTTCAAGCGCGGCGGGGGCGGCGAGATCGAGCTCCAGATCGGCTCCCCGCGCTCCCCGAGGTGCGACGGGCTGGGGAGCCCGCCCGCGGACTCCGCGGAGCCGTCGGGTAGCGGCGCCGGCGCCCTCCACCACCACCAGAGCCAGCAGCACCACAACCTCCGGTTCCGGCTCTTCAAGCGGCCGGGCTCCGGCGGCGGCGCGCTCGAGGTCGGCCTGGGGATCCGGGAGAGGAGGAGGCTCGGGAACATGCTGTTCCTCGTCTTCTGCGGCGTGTGCTTGCTCCTTGGCGTCGGCAAGATCTGGGCGGGCGGGTGGTTCGCGCTCCCTGGCGACGACAAGGACGCTGATTTGCAGGTATGGAAACGGGGAGATTTTCCTGCGCATTTAGCTGCTATTTGGCGATCTTTCTTGATCGACAGCTCCTTATGTTCGACGAGAGCTCAAGTATTTTTTACTTAAATGTTCTTAACCGAACTTGTCATGATGAATAAATGATGCATCCATCCAGCCTACTGGTTAGTTCATGCTCAGTTACTTGCAAGCTCGGGGATCTCCTTCCATCTCCTTATAGAAAGCATAATGATTTCCTGAATTCATTTGCCAGTTGCCACTTTGCATACAATTTATGATTCTTGGCACTGTAACATTGCATTTGGCGAGCCTAATAATTTCCAACTGCAGTTTCATGCGATTGGATTGGAACAGCAAAAGTTCAAAAGAAATATGATGGGACCTGCATTCTATTTTGATCCTTTTAGTTTCAGTACTAGAAATCAGTGTGATGAGCTGGCTGAGAGATCAAAGACACTGGTCTAACCCAAAAAGAAAATTCTGGTCTGTAACCCTTCTATGGAATTTCTCAGATAAGCAAGGGTGAGAGAATTTGCACTTTTGGGGTAGTTTCTCACTTGCTGGAATAATTGACTAGTTGGCTTACTAAGAGAGCGCTATTTTTGGTGTTATTGGCTTTAGTGTCTATTAACAGTTGGTTGCTGGAGTCATTCTGGGTAAGGGTGGTCCAACTTATCATAAATTTTAATGCCACAAATACGTACAGCTTTTTAATACCACATATACATATAATCTAGCCACGTCTAATTTTTAATACCACAAATATCGCCCCTGCCTGCCTGTGCGGCATGAACCTGGCTCACGCCTCCAGCCCTCAGTGGCTCCACTCTCCGGTTTCCTGTTTCCTCGCCTTCTTGCAGCTACTGCTGCAGGCCTGTGTCACAGGTTTCCTGCTAGGGTCAATGGTGATCAGGCGAGGGACGGAAGCTAGGAGCCCTTGACGGAGAGGAGATTGAGAATTTTTTCTTACACATGAGCCTTGTGCTGGTCTAAAATCTTAGGGTGTCTCATGGCCCACTGTGCCGCCCTGCTGGATACGCCCATGGCTGGTCTCATGTACACATTTTTCCTTGGTCGTGGTCTTTTACATTTCCTGGGGCCTAGATGTGCATATGGTGGTTAATATGATTAATTAATCAGTGTGTTGATTGTTGGGCTGATACAGTGATAACTCCTAAACTGAAATACAGCCCACAGCTACCTGCAACCTTCTTGTTACTTCTCACTACTAACTGGAGCTGTGCCCTTATCTCGCTATTTAGTCAACCAATTAGTCAATGTTTGACGTCTGTACACAGCAAAATTTGATATGATCAATGTACAATTTGAGAAGATTCTGTTAAGAGATATGTAGCTTGCCTTTACTGTAGCTAAAATTATACATAAAGATTGATTGGGCATGGTTATAATTTCTTTTCAATCATGTTCTAGTTTTATGTATGCTATGAGGCTTTTGTTTCAACTTTCAACATTTCATGAAGTTTCTATAGCCTGACATTACTATAATTAGTCAAAAATCATTGTTCAATCTAGATAATACGCTTAGGAAACAGAAGGTTTGGTATTATAATGTAAAATGTCTGCATCTGTACATGTTTCTAGGATCTCTCTGTCTCCTTCTCCAGTAATAACGGGCATCAAGTTGATCATCATTTCCAATACATGGGGGGAAAAGAGAGTGACAGGACTTTGATGACTGTGGAATCTAGTATTGATGGAACAGAAGACAGCGTGGCTGAGGCTAGTAGTATATCTCTGTCTTAATGCCTAGACTTGTCCTTTAGTTGGCAATGGTTCGTGGAAAGTAACTTTCTTTTTTTGGTGCTTAATGTAGGCCTTTGATGTCTGGTCTCAGCCAAGCAGTACAAATTTTAGGCAATGCATTGTTTCAAACTCTCATAAAAGTAAGTTGGTTTGTATAGCAGTAATATATCTATCCTTTCTTCTGGCCGGCCTTTGTTAACATGATTTGGTCTCTTGCTCTTAATTTTGTAGAGCAAGATTCTCCTACGAATGGTTACATTCTTATAAATGCAAATGGAGGTTTGAATCAAATGAGATTTGGGGTGAGATTATTAACCTATAAATCAAGTTTATGTTGCTATCTGTGTTTGGTTTCTGACTTTGATGGCACTGTCCTCCACAGATATGCGATATGGTTGCTGTTGCTAAGATCCTTAAGGCAACACTAGTTCTACCTGCACTTGATCATACATCATACTGGGCAGATGACAGGTTGGGATCTTCAAGCACAAATTTCTTATCTCTAATCCCCTATATACTTGTCAATCAATGCAATCATCTTACTCATTCTAGTTTCTTTATTTCACTAGTGAATTTAAGGACCTCTTCAACTGGAGGCACTTCATCGAGTCACTTAAAGAAGACATTGATATTGTTGAAATGTTGCCTCCTGAATACATTCACATTGAACCTTTGGCTAAAGCTCCGATATCTTGGTCGAAGGTTGAAACTAGATATCTGCTCATAGTTTACTTTGAGATATGATGAAGGCACTCACTCAGTATTTTATTTTGGGCAGGTGAACTATTACAGAGATGAAATCCTCCCGCTTCTGAAGAAACATAAAGTCATTTACTTTACACATACAGATTCTCGCCTGGCTAACAATGGCCTTCCTAGTTATATTCAGAAATTAAGATGCCGAGTTAACTACAGATCTTTGAAGTATTCTCATACAATTGAAGATCTTGGCACTACCTTAGTTTCAAGGATGCGTCAGAATGGAAGCCCATATCTTGCTCTCCATCTAAGGCAAGAGCCTTTGTCTCAGGATGCTTTTGTTTACACTTTTTTACTGTTTTCTAATCCCGATTAACACAATCAGTTATTTTCTTAATTGCAAATATTTTCATTTTACTGTTGTTTTATCATTTGTAACAGTAGGAGGATTGAAATCTTAGTTTGTTTATGTCCAAAATATTAAATGGTAAAGCTTGCATTGAATGGACAGATTACCTAAATCATTTTGCTATATCAAAGCTAGGACAAATGGAATTATTATGTTGTTTCTCTTTAAAGAAAAGATAAGTGAGCCTAGGAACCTGCAAATGCTGTGGGTCTCTTTGTAATGTTTTTATATCGATAAAGTAAATTGCCTATATTAGTATATAGTGGATGATCTTAAATGGGCATGCTGCTTGACAGATCTTTCATGAAACCATCTTCTCAAGCAAAGTTTTGGATTGCGTCAATCATTAGTCGGTATAAAAATTTCCAAAGCTTTTTTTGAGCTATTCCAGTGAACCAAAACTCACTTGAAATCCTCAAATAACCATACTAAATGCAGCTTATTACTGAACTCCCTAGCTTCACCTTCTAACATACTAAGAGGATGAATCATGTATTCCGATACTGTAGTAGTGTAGTATTCATGCAAAAAAGTAAGCTACTTTTAATATTATACAAACGATTCGTTTCAGGCTTTGCTCACTTGGTTAATTTGTGTCAATTTTTATGTTTTGCAGGTATGAGAAGGACATGCTAGCTTTTACTGGTTGTAGCCATAGCCTGACATCATTAGAAGAGGAGGAATTGCGTAAAATGCGTTATGAGGTCAG
Source organism: Echinochloa crus-galli (assembly GCA_900205405.1). Taxonomy (NCBI): domain Eukaryota; kingdom Viridiplantae; phylum Streptophyta; class Magnoliopsida; order Poales; family Poaceae; genus Echinochloa; species Echinochloa crus-galli. Next base: position 529,387 of record OAMR01000308.1, read on the forward strand.
TCATTGGAAAGAGAAAGAAATCAATGCAACTGAGAGAAGAAGTCTTGGTGGCTGTCCTTTGACTCCAAGGGAAACTTCACTTTTACTCAAAGGATTGGGATTCACACGAAACACCAGAATTTACTTGGTTGCTGGTGAAGCTTTTGGCAATGGAAGCATGAAGCCTCTGCTGGACGATTTCCCCAATATTTATTCTCATTCTACACTGGCAACAGAAAAGGAACTCGCACCCTTCAAAAACCATCAGAACATGCTCGCTGGTCTTGACTACATTGTGGCTCTCCAGAGTGATGTCTTTCTTTACACTTACGATGGAAATATGGCAAAAGCTGTACAAGGCCATCGACGTTTTGAGAACTTCAGAAAGACTATTAACCCAGATAGGTAATGCCTTTACTTGTTAGTAGTGCAACAAGTTACAGTCAATTCTATTTTGTACCAAATGAGCCTATAGCCTAGTGATATGCAAACAAGTGTTCGCAATTGCTGATTCTTTGTCCTGCAGGATGAGTTTTGTGAACCTGGTAGATGAATTTGATGAAGGAAGAGTGCCTTGGGATATTTTCAGCTCAGAAGTGAAAAGATTACACAAAGATCGAATAGGTGCTCCATATTTTAGGGAGCCTGGAGAATTCCCAAAGCTAGAAGAGTCTTTCTTTGCTAATCCCTTGCCTGGCTGTTTATGTGAGAAACATGGCGATGAATGAAGATGTAGTTATCCTGATAATCCATTCTTTCCTGGCTGGTTCTTAAGTCAGAAGATATAAGCCTGCTGTCTGCCAGATGTGACTTGCATTGTTGTTGATTGGATTTGTTCTAATCACAGATGAGAGCAGCTTCAGCCCTTACTGGAGTTCGCTGCACGAAGAACATAGGATGTTCTGTGAAGTGCACGGTGCATATATTAATCAGTTTTTACACAGGCAGAGTATGTGAGTAGTTAAAAGCCTATCACAACACATTTGTCAGAGTCAGTGGATAAAAAGGTATATACACCTGAGGAGATTATGCTAAGGGCTTTCTTGTATGTTCCCACCCCTTGTGTTGTATCTGACTATTTGTAACTAGTCGAATTGTTTGCGCAATTGCGCACTTAGATTTAAAAATATTCAATGTTATATACAGCTCTAGTAAATCTCATTAAAAAAATGTAGCTACAATTGTGATCTATAACTTCTCAGAGGTTTCGGGAAAAAATGGTTCCGCTGGGAAAATGGGCACTTAAATCCAACTTCAAGAATGCCTACTCAAGTCAAATCTGAAAAGTATGAACTGAAATTCTACTTCTATTTACATCTTGCGCTGTGAGTTCGTCCCGACGGCCCGCGTCCTGAGTTAACGCACGCCCCGGCGGCCTGCCTCCTCGATCCCCAATGCACTTTGGAGTGTGTTTTGTTGGTAGTCATGGTGGAATGGGACCTAAATAATATAATTCGGGATATGTTTGGTCAGCACCCAATGCACTTTATAGCGTGTTTGGTTGGTAGTCACGGTGGAATGGGACCCAAATAATATAATTCGGGATATGTTTGATCAGCACCCAATGCACTTTATAGCGTGTTTGGTTGGTAGTCATGGTGGAATGGGACCCAAATAATATAATTCGGGATATGTTTGGTCAGCACCCAATGCACTTTATAGCGTGTTTGGTTGGTAGTCACGGTGGAACAAGATCCAATATACTTCGCGATGTGTTTGGTGAGGACTTAGAACGAAGACACGGTGGAATAGGGCATAGTATTTCCTTAATTAGGAATGGGATTATCCCATGTAGTGTTTGGTGTAAGGTATGAGATGATTCTAATTTCTTTTTTGGTTGAAGGCATATGAGAGGAATGAGATATATGGGTTGGTTTTTGAGTTTGTCAAGACTCAATCCATCCCCTTTTTTCGAGAAATACTCCTCTTTTCTTCTTTAAATAAAACACAAAAAAAAATAGGAAGTCGTCCCATGCTATCTTCTATCTAAACAACCCCTTGGTGTATGGACCGAAAGTCTCAAGTGGTAATCCAAGTGCTTGTTTGTTGTTTCAGCGTCCTTGAGATTTGCATTCGGCTTGTTTCCATCATGCTCTAACTCAAAATTAATTTTGGGCTTTGTAGGTAACAGCCGATAAAGTAACAAAGTTGTACTAGTAATTTCCTTTAGTTTTTTTCATATTCTTGATGCCTAATTTGATGTGCAGTTCTGATTTTGGTCTCGTTTTTTAAACTTTGTGAATTTGTCCTCTATTCAAAACTCAATGCAAACTATGGGACTCCTCTCTCACTGACATGTACGTTGGGCCCACACACCAGTGACCTAACTGTATGGTGCATTACTGAGGATCCCTTTCACATTTGGTTCCTCCCTATTACGGCAATCGCGAATCATAGAAGAATGTGGGTTCCGTACTGATCTCCAATATTACATGCCCGGATGCAAGGGTGTAATTTGACACACGATATTTGTTTTCAATATTTTCTTTTAGAGTTGGAGTTGGACATGAATAACTTTCATTTGATAAGAGTGTTGTAAATTCCCTGAATGACTTGGATTGATCCTACAAGTCAAGGAGCCTTGCACTCTCGCTCTCTTGTAAACCGGCGTATTGAGTTGACGAGTAATAAAAAAAAAGGAGACCTTCACCCTATATAATGTATTCTAAGGTTAATAAAAAGAAAGAGACCCACACCCTTAAACCTTTTGCTATCGTGTGTACAAGTTGTTTTCTTCTCCATTCAGTAAATCAGTAACACCCATATAGATCCTCCGTTTAAAGTTTTCCTTATCCAGCCTATCCATTTCTTGTTAAAGCCTCTAGGGCTCTAGCCGCAAAAACTTCAAAAAGGAAGTCCCGGTTCCACCCGGTTATGCAAACCTTTTCGTAGCTTGTTTGATTATGACCCCAGGTTGCGAACGGCAGCACAAACCAGTTGGTCAGTGCCGCCCGCCGCGTGACCTCCTTCGGGAGGCCGGAGTTCGATCCCTGGGAGCGGATTTCCTGGCGGATGCACCGATGTGCCGAAGTCATTGAAAAAAATTCTCTCGTCTGTCCCACGCCAAAGCACAGGTCTAAGGCCAGCCTAATCTCACGAGTGCTGCGGTGCCGCTGTGTATGGGTGGGATAGGGGTTCGAAAATTTTCTCGACCTATGTGAGAAGGTGTTCTTTCTTAATACAATGCCGTGGGGACGGTCTTACCCTCCACAGGTCGAGTTTTTTTTATTATGACCCCAGGTTCCTTCACTTGGTGAATGCTATATACCAACTCATGTGCCACTACAACACTTTGCTATACCTACTACCTTTGCTGAACACACTCTGTTGACTGGAAATCTGCATTTGAGCTATCTTACTAAACCTTAGGGTTAGGGAGATGTTTAGGAAATATCTTGACCATTGAGAAGCTAACAATCCTAATTTTTTTCATTTTTTTTTGCAAAAAGGTTCTTTGGGGATTAAAGTAAGAATAACAAAGTTGATTCTAGATAAATCTAGATCCCCACGATGGACAGCTCACACTAGGTTACAAAGATCAAACTTAATTAGACCCAAAAAATATGGTAGAAGAGGAAAGGAAATGTTTTTGGGCCCCGCAGGCGTCATCAGGGTAACAATTAAGCACAGCTTCTTTAAACTCCTTCACAAACACCCTCTCTTATGAGGTAACTAGCTCTTCACTACTCTTAAAATTAATAAATCGTTAGCCTTCCTTAATCTATTCTGATGTCAGGAGAGGGACTAAGGAATATGCCTTGCTATCCTCCTATCCCCAATCAGATAGCTCTTATAAACAACAGATAAAAACAATGGCCCCATGTCACATAACAGATAAAATATGTAACAGAAAATCTTGGTGACAAGCACTCATACAAGATACTTATGTTTAGAGAACAAAACAGTATTAATGTTAATGGTAGCATCCATTTTATTCAGGTTACACATTCAGTATCCTCTCATCTTAACCTACCACAGCTTGGTTGGGATTAAAAGGCGTTGTTCTTTGTCGTTGTTGTTGCATGTCCAGTATACTCTAGAAGCGGCAGGTTAAATGAAAAAATGTAGCACCTTCCTGGGGATGCTAGTTGTGTCAGCATTACTCAATCATTTAGTTCACTTATACCTGCAGAATGCGAGTTGATGGTTATGCAAAAAGTTACAAGACAAAAGGCATATAAAACAAAATGTAGAGGATCACTGAAACATTAAAGGAATCATAATCAATAATAAGGAATCAGTACATAGTCCTAGACTCATTGAGTGATTAAATCATTCACACAATAAAACATGAAAATCATTTTATCAATTTTCTTATGATGGAACAAGATTGCAGACCACTACCAAGGAAAGACGACTAGAGTTAGAGCGTAGTCGTAATAATGTAAAAACAACAATAAAAATGGTCGGCAAGATTCTTAAGAACTAAGAAGTAGTGACTTAGCATAGAAATACAGTAGTAGACAAAGGAAAAATGTACCAGCGTGACACAAAGCCCCCGCAATGTTAGCAACCTGGAGTTTTTTAAATTTATCGTAGCAACTAGTCATGATGATGACCAGCTAGTAAGACCACTAATTGCAATTCCAGCCAAGCAAAGTTAACCATTCTAAAGCCAATCTCTGTGCAGAGTTTTACTACACGGTTACCTAGACCGGAAACTAGGTAATTGTGCCAAAGGAGTGTCATGGTGATGAAACTCCTCTCATATCCCATGAAACTCTTGCTTCTCTCTCCTATGACACATCAGCACATTTAATGAAATCCCCCATGAAACCCCACTGAGACTGGCCTAACCGCAGCAGTCTGCGGGGCCTCCTATCCCGTCCTAGATCCTCCCCACCTATTATCATCAGCTGTGGTGCCCCATCCATGTACATGCCTGCCTACCACGCCATCCTATCAAACATTGTCACCAAGTCAGGCATTGGTGAAGCAGCTCTAATACTTGAATCTTCATTCCATTTGGTTAGACAGTTAGGTCCAAAGGACTAATTGATCGCTAGCTATTGGATCACTGTGATGAGGAAAAAGTCTACTTCACCCCCAACCTATGAAAATGGATTTTTACCCCCCTGAACTTTCTAAAACCGGACAAATCACCCCCTGAAGCAGATTTGAAAAATCATAATAAATCACAGAAAAATCATAAAATAGAAAATCAAATTGTGTTGGACTTCAAATTAGTAGTTCTACACAGTATCCATTAAAGCCACCCATTTCTCTTTGATAACAATAATAATGATGTAAAAGCACATCCATTAAAAAATGTAGGGGCCTCATGGATCGTTCACTTTTTGACAAAAAAAGGGCAAGTAGGAAACTAGATGGGAAATCGTGGAGAATGAAATAAGGGAATGTGCAAAGTAAAGACAGTCCTATGTGGTGTACTAATTTTAGGTTCTAACTGGCATTCTTCTATCTGTCATATCCCAACTAAAGCAATTCCAAGTGGCAGTACAATTTTTGCAATTTGCATTCTCTTAACTGCAGCATTTTAAAGTGGAACAGACCATATATAGCCCAGCATATAATGGTATATATAGGCAAGAGTTGGCGCAAAGGTGAATCTATCAGATACTTATGCAGACCCATAAAAATGAAATTCATATATATGAACATTTGCTAATTGAAGTAAAGACAATTACCTTTGAAAAATACTTGGGCATGAGGTGAAGCTCTTCTATATGTATTTACCTTGCTTAGTACATTTTCCTTCAACATTGAGAATTCATTACCAAGGCTAATAGACATTGTGCGAAGGGCTTTTGCTTTAGATAAGACCAGTTCTATAAAGCACATCTCATTTGGCAGACAGCTAATGTAAGATATCTTCACAATCTCAAGGGTAGCACACATCCCATCGGTCCATTGTGCATTCTGGAATTCTGCATTTGCTTCAGTTTCCTGCTCTTCGTTATAGTTAATCTTGAAAAACGAAACACAAAACGTCAAGGAATGGAAACAACATGACAACCTCCAAACAAAGATATGATAATTTTTAGGTCAGCATTCATACCACTATTTCGAGTTCTTCAAGATTAGGAGCATTCCTTATCAAGCAAAAAGTTGATAAGATGGCATACATTTCACGGAAGTGGGTACAGAGAAATAGCCTCCTTAAATTGACAAAGGTGTACGTAAGTGTTTCCAATAAAGTATCCCCGTCGTACTGAAAAACAAAACATTGACAACATCACAAATCACCCTACTTTCTTCAATATGGGAACTTCCACAAACTATGCTAAAAGTACAGAAATATTTAACTGTAGGCATCTAGCACCAAGTCTCTTAAGAAATGAACAGGGTTACAAATGTTAGAAATATGTTCCAATTCCTTCAATCCTAAAGAATATATTCGAGGAAAAAGGAAAGTCCAAAGGAACTTAATCATAGCATTGAATTTCCAATTGGAAGCATTACTTAAGACAGAACATCAATGCAACAAAACATGTGAAACAATTATAATTTATTGAAGAAATCAATTTTCTAATCCAGCGAGTTGTGTGATCATCCCTGGAACTTATCTCTCATGTGTGAATGTAACAGCTAAGCCCCTGTGTCAGTACAACTTTGTTGGTACTAAAATAATAGCAGAGTCTGCATACTATTAGTTATCGTTAAAGAACAAAAGTTCATTGAATTATATATCATCCCAACTCCACATGATCCTGCACCTAAAAGCAAAAACAACTTACGACACAACCATAGTAGTCAGGTTTACATATTCTACTCTGTTCTGCTTAACATAATGCCATTCCATCAGTTTTCTACCGATTGATCACAATTAACAACTAGGGAGATAAGATATGAATAAAATGTACCGGTTGGTAGAATGTAGATAGAGTGAGATCCCTAGCATGAGCAACTCCAGCAAGGAAGTCTCCAAAATCATCCTCTTGCGCATAGGTGTCCAAATCAAAGGTGGCGTTGTCAAGAAGCGGCAGGTTCCCAATACGCCAATAATAATCACCCACCGAAGTGATTGTTAGTATACGGAGATTGAGCGCCTCAATCACACAGTAATTGTCGCTGGGGATAAACACCTCATATAGCTCGAGGTCATCAAGCATGGGTGACCGACTGATGATAGCCTCCAAATCCTCATTCTCTGACACCTCCACATCAATGAGTTTGAGCTCCTTGAGCACGGGGAAACCAGCGAATCCGATCGGCATGGGTGGGATGGCGCACCCATCTAGCTTCAGGGTCACGACATGGCTAAATGTGAAAATTAAGGGGTGGATGCTCAAGCCATAGTAGCTGCTCCGAAGGTCCATGGACCGGACGCTCCGACCGGACAAATCAATCAGCCAGTCATTGACACGGCCCCGGGATTGCACATCAACTTGGATCAGAAATTCTGGTATGAGGCCAGCATAGCGGTTGAGCACGCTATCAACAATGGCCGCATTGGCCAGGGGCGCCCTGAAGCCGTTGAGGAAAAGGTTGAGGGATAGCGTTGGGAGCGACTCCCAACGACGTCGCCAGCCGCGGGAGAGGGCAGATGTGCGGACGATGTCATGGAGGTCGAGCCGAGTTAGGATGTTGTCCAGCTGGGCCACTGGGAGGGACAGCAGCATGTCTGCCACCGGCGTAGCCTGCTGATGTGGGGGCTCCATGTGGCGCGATACTATTAGTTGCACGGCGACTACAACATAATCTGCCGCACAAGCGACGTCTTCCTCCGAGCCGTCGCCACCACCCCTTGATCTTACCGGCATATAGGGGCTAGGGGTTTCCAAGGTCCCATGGCTATCATTCCTAGAGAGATCACAAGGAGCTCACCAGATCGGCGGTGGAGGAAGTCGTGACCGAATGATGGGCACCGTCCGTGGACACGACGGCGGTGAGATTGCTGAGGAGCACACCAAACTGATAGGGAAGGTTGTTGTGATGGCGGCGAAGCGAGGCTGCAGACCCTGCCCTTTGGGGTGGCAAAAAATGGTGGTTGGGCGGGGATGAGACAGGGGGTGTCAAGTTCCGACGAGAGGGGTTGGGTATAGGGCGGTGGCGGCGGCGGCGGTGGCGGCGGAGGGGCTGATGTGAAATGGAAGGCAATAGAACTGGAGGATTTTACCTAGGTTTAGGGCTTATATTGCCCATAAAATTGTTGGTTGGGTGACTTCTATTACACACCTCTTGGAACGTTGGCCGAAGGGGTATGGTAGTGAAAGCCCAAACACGGCCCACTACCAAAAACAGATGGGCAAGTGCATGCTACAAGGCATAATGAAACTCATTTTAATAAAAGAAAAATGTCCATGTTTGATCCCTTAACTCTTCCAATTGTCTGACTTTAGCATCCAACTCCAATATTGTTTCATTTGGATACCTCAACTTTCAATACTATCTATTTTTGGTCCCTGAGCCTAGTCAAAGTGGCTTAGGACTAATGTGACGGCGGTTTTAATTTTAGAAAAGGTATTTAAATGAGGAGAAAAATTTAACACCTAATGAATGCTAATAAATTAGTAAAGGGAGGGCAATTTAGCCCTAATTCACATGTTTGCAAAAATGGAGCACATTTTCTCAAGATTGAATGAACATAAATGAAGCATACAACGGATAGCAAATTCAGTGAATGTTACAAAACAAACATGACTGTCTGAGTTCCAAAGAGTACTAGTTTGCAAAACCTATAGTATAATACAAGGGACCGGTACAGTTGGAAGAGATAGTTACACACATAAAACATAATATTTTTTTTCTCGAATGCACAGGAGAACTGCGCATCATTGTATTAAAGGAGAGATATAATTTCATTTTACGATGGGAACACATCATACGGCAACCTAGCTAAGCACAGTTGGCAAGACAACATAAAGTGCTGCTTTTGTTTCAATAATGAGACGATTTAGCATTTGTGTTTTATTTTCATTTTGCATAGGCTATATGGTCCATCACACATGCAGCTTTAGGTCTTCCACAACGTGTGTCATACATGTTTGGAAATCAGCTATAGGGTATATAATATGACCAAAAGAAATGAAATCCCTAGTCCTCTTAGTAGTGGCTGCCAGCGCTGACACCTTTTGGTCGTTTGGCTTTTACAGGAATGATTATATTTTTGATTGAAAGCTTCACTGTTCTCCTTTGCATATCATATTCTCACAGTTATTCATTGATTCCGTACGTGTATAAGGAGTACTACAGAAACTAGCTTCGGAAAGAGCATGAGTAACCATGGCTAGGAATTCTGCAGAATTACTTTCTTCCACACAGTGCTCCAAGTTGAAGATCGATGGCATCGCTGAGGTGTGGCATCTCCCTAATTTTTCAGCCATAATAAGCCAATGAAATAAATGATTGTTAGGCTAGCAGATTGGGAGCTTTAATTACCCATTGCTTGTCACCAGGGATCACCACAAAAGTAAGGGGTGTTTGGTTCCGAGGGACTAAAGTTCGTAGTCCCTTAAATAAATGATAATTAGGGGTATCAAATATAAAATAATTATAAAACTAATTGTATAAGACATGTCTACAATTCGCAAGATGAATCTAACAAGCATAATCAGCACATGTTTACTATAGTGTTACATTGTCTAATCATGTACTCCCTCCGGTTTGGTAAAGGAAGTCGTTTTGGACAAGGTTTGAGTCAAACATTGAGAATATAAATCATGAATAATATTTAAGTCATTAAGTTTGGAAATGTGAAAATTGTATTAATAGATTGGTTTTGAAAATTACTTTCATAAAAGTACACATATGTAACTTTTCAAGAAATATTTTTATAGAAAAGAGAAGTCAAAGTTGTGCTCTGGTGACCGTGTCGTTGTCCTAAACGACTTCTTTTATCAAACCGGAGGAAGTATTAATTAGATTTAATAAATTTGTCTCGCAAATTAGCCATTGATTATGTAATGGATTTTTAATTAATTTATATTTAATAGATCTAATAAACATCTTTACGGGACTAAAATTTTAATCCGGGGATCCAAACACCCTAAGCTTTAGGACCTCAAGCAAGGGTACCTAACAAATGATTTCCTCCACTTGGTTCCCTCCGGACATGGACAAGGTTTAGGTTCAGCTTAGCTCCTCGGAAAGGGGAAACCGCCGTCGGCAGGAGTGCAGTCTAGAGTAGTAGGCGCTACTCCAACAGTCCAACTCGGAAGTCGATGGACTTGACGCCGCGGCGTGGCGGGAAAGCGCGATCAACCAGTCATCCATGCGGTCGACGGATCGCGATTCGCGAGCCGACGTCGATCGGAGGAGAAGCGCGAGAGATGCGGGTGGCGTTGCGGATCAGATGCTACGGGCGCCCGGCCGCGTCCTCCATAGACAACCTATCTTGCTGGTTTTATTCGGGTTAAAACTTAACCGAAGCTCGAGAACGAGGACTCTGTCACGACCCAAGAGAGGCCCAAGATGGTGCCCAACAATATGCCAAGGCCCAACAACGTCACCTATAGAAGCACCAGCGAGCACATCAGAAAGGCATCGATCAGAAAATCAGAAAGAGAAAAGAGAGAACGGAAGTCTTCTTCCTCCTCCCGCTCCAGAGATCCTATCCCTTCTCCGATTTCCCTTGTGATCTGCTCACGTTCCCGGAGTTGATCTCCTCCGGTGAGCCTTGGGTATTACAGTGGTATCAGAGCCCTTACCTTCCTTGGCGTGGGTGTGGCGGCGGTGCTGTTGCGTGCGGTGTTGGATCGAGCGCACGGCAGCACGCGTTGACCCGAGGACGAGGCAAGCGTGAAGAAGGACGGCGATGCCTGCTCCTTCCCGTGACCGTCTCCTACTCCTTCCCACAGCGTCATCTCGTGCTTCCCGTCGGCAGGGCGCAGCACCTGGGTGAGTTGGCTTTATTCAGTTCTTCGGCACCTGGGTGTGTTTCTGCTCGATTTGCGCGGTGGGTGTTCGATTGGTGGTCTGGGAATTTCTACAGCTTGGGTCGGAGGAGATCTGGTTCATGGTGTTCTGGTGGGGTTTGCTCCTGATCTCGTTGGTAGCATTCTGGTGACGGGCGGGGCTGCGGATCCATTTCGCGCAAGTGTTCTTCAGCAGGAGGCAGTCAGTCACGGGTGAGTCAGATTTGGTCTGATTTCTGCAGTGGTTGTTCAGTTCGTGCTCTTGGTTCAGTCATGCTCTTGGGGGGTCCATATTTCTTCGATTGGTGGTTGTACGGGGGCTGGTGACTCTGTGTCTCGGGGATTTGTTTCGTGGTGAAGGGGATTTCTGCAGATTGGGTTCAGAAGAATCGTGTTCGCGGAATCAGGAAGGCACAGATCAGCACCTTTCGATGGCTTCGGTGGTTTCTGAGATGGGTACTCATGAGGTGTTCGAGGGTATGCCTCATTGGAACAGAGATGCAGATTTGCCACTTGGCTTCAATTCACATGATTTATTGCAGCAGATAGCTCGTGGGCTGAGTAATCAGATGCATCACAAGCATGATGGTGTTGTGCCTGATCTCCCCTGTGTGTTTGATAACGTGCCTGGTGAGGTGATCTGGGATGATGAAGTTGAGTTAGGCCTGAACTCGCATGGTTTGTTGCTGCACCCAGCCCATAATGGAGATGACTTGGCTAGTGAGGAGCTGTTGCATGGTCTTCACTTGCAGGTTGCTTTGTCGCAGCAAGTAGCAGTGTTTGATGAGTATGGTGGTGAGGATGAGATGCAATCTGACATTCACTTGCATGAAGGTTTACTGAAGCAGCTGGGTGGACAGTTACTACATGAAGTGGATCAGAATCAGAAATTAGACAATGAGGCAGTGCTTGAGGCAACATATCACAAGAACGCTGTATGGGATGACATACCATCTGACACTAAGACACATGCCAATTTGTTGTAGCTAGTCATGGCTGCGGGGAATCTGAAGGATAATGTTACAGCACATGAAGTAATTTGGGATGAGGAGCCACAACTCGATGGAGAGATGGGTGAATCACTGGAATGCAAGCAAGTAATGCTCATGGCACCAATTATGCCCAACAGTGATGTAGAGGGTGTGCTTAGTGAGCTCTCTAGCCAAGTGCGGTGGGATGAGGTGTCAAATTACCCCACTGTGCATAAGGAAGTGTTGCAGCAAGTTATTCAGGGGACTGGTATACAGTTTGAAGGGTGATCTTTGGTGGCGGGCCTGATAAAATTGAAGAATGCTTGACAAAACAGCTCTTTGGTCTGCCTTCTGTTAACTGTGCTGATTCTGATGCAGAAAATGCTAGTGTCATGGAAAATTCACATAGTGACACTGGTAAAAAGGAATCTGGAGAGGCAGTTGATAATTGGAAGGATTTGGATGGTAATGCAGTTTCTCTAGAGCTGGGTATCTCTTTGCCATTGTTCCTACATTCTGGTACAGTCTATGGAGATGAGCTACATTTTGGTACCATTGCTCCTACATTCTGGTGCTCAGTGGAAGAGAGATTGATTGCTGTCAAGGTGGAGTGGTCACCCACTGTGCTATTTTCTCAGCACTTCAAGTTGGCATGGGTGGACCCGAATCAGAAAATTGCTTCATCAGTTCGAAGGCAGTGGGATCCGGGCATCAGTACGGCCACAACTTGGGGACAAGCTGTGTTTCGAGGGGGCGGTAATGTCACGACCCAAGAGAGGCCCAAGATGGTGCCCAACAATATGCCAAGGCCCAACAACGTCACCTATAGAAGCACCAGCGAGCACATCAGGAAGGCATCGATCAGAAAATAAGAAAGAGAAAAGAGAGAACGGAAGTCTTCTTCCTCCTCCCGCTCCAGAGATCCTATCCCTTCTCCGATTTCCCCTGTAATCTGCTCACGTTCCCGGAGTTGATCTCCTCTGGTGAGCCTCGGGTATTACAGACTCGTAGCCGTGGCTTGGTCATAACCGGTGCTTGGCTTCGAGGATGTTGGTTGTAGACTTGGTGGTCGTGTCAAACTTAGTGACCCCTTTGTGCTTTGGCGAGGCTTGATTTTGTCATGTTCGCACTATATGACGCGTTTGTAGGGCCTTGAGACAACAGGCCCTTTCATCATATGGAACCAGAGCTGCTATGTCAAGGCAAGCTTGGCAAGCTAAGGATGACGGGCTCTGTCGCTCCTTGATAGTGTACGTGCAGTGGCGGAACTGGGGGGGGGGGGGGGGGGGC
>OAMR01000308.1:544821-569152 GCA_900205405.1 Echinochloa crus-galli
AGTGGATCCATATGAGACACTAAGCAATCATCATGATGACTAATGGATAATGTGTGAAGAAGCCTGGCTTTAGACAGAATGAGCTTCATAAAAGACATCTCATTTGGAAGCCAATTGATACCAGTCATTTCCAGAATCTGAAGATTGGCACACATGCCATCAGTCCACTGTGCATTTAAAAATTCCCCATTTGCTTCAATTTTCTGCTCTTTGCCATCACAAATCTTCACAAAGGAATGTAGAAAAGAGAATTAAGTTAAAAGCAAAAAAGACAACCATCGGATTTCAAACAACATAGGTACAATATCTGAAAGGCAACATTTAAATTACCAGTATTTTAAGTTTTTCAAGATTCGGAACACTTCTTAGGAAGCAAAACACTAACAAAATCTGGGGGAGTTCACAGAAGTGCATGAACAGTTTCAAGGTCTTCAAGTTGTCAAAGGTGCATGGAAGTGTCTCCAGTATCTTAATCCATTCACCTGAAAAATGAAAAGAACAAATACCGATGATATCAGATCATTGAAGCTGGAATACTGGATGAGAATCTAGGTATTGAATCAGAAGGGACTACACTGGAAGCCCAAAAGCCCTAATTAGACTATAACTGAGAATAATGGTGCCAATCAATAAAATATGGATTTTACTTTAGAAATGACAGTGAAACACCATTTCCCGTTTCTAGAAAAGGTGCATAAGAATAACTCCAGCATACACAAATGTAATACAACTAACACAAGAAACATAATTAGGCTTTAGGCACTACTTGAAGACATGCTCATATGACTCCTTACTACTGTCCCATCCTTTTCCATTGTCAGGTTTAAGGCATTTTAGTTGGCTTCTAGTTCCATCCAGCCAAACAAGAGACTTGGAAGAGATAAAATGAACATTTGGCAAGAGCAGCATATACCGGTGGATAAAACATGCAGAGCCTAAGCTTCCTAACTTGAACAAGTCCAGCAAGAAACTTGGCGAAATCTCGATCATCGACATACTCCCACAAATCGATGACAGCAGAGTGCAGGCACGGCAGCTCTGCAAAATTCCAGCCATAATCCACATTTGAGCAAATTGTTATGTGCCGCAGATTGGGCGCCCGGATCTCCCATTCGATCAAGTCGTCCCCACCGATGCAGACTTCGCGTAGTATCAGCTTCTCGAGCAATGGGGATGTCTCGATGATCTCTTCGAGTTGGTACTCCCCGTTCTGCTGTAACCTCACGTTGGCAAGGGTTAGCACTTTGAGGTCCGGAAACCCCTCGAAGTCCGGGGGTAGCGGCGGGATGTGGCAGGCGAAGAGGTCGATGGAGACGAGGCGGCGCCAAGAGAAGACGGTGGAGTGAAGGGAGAAGAACTCGTAGGGGTGCGAGTGCGGGCTGAGGCAGAGGTCCTCGACGCCTCCCCGACGGGAGAGGACGAGGAGCCAGTCGTCTAGGCGGCGGGCGGAGAGCTCTTCGAGGTAGACGTGAAAGCGCCGGACACGACCGGGGCAGCGGGGGAGGACGCAGTCGACGGTCCAGAGCGGCTGGCCGTCGAAGGGGGTGGATATGTCGAGGGAGGGGAGCGACTCCCAGCGGCGGCGCCAGGCGCGGCTGAGCGCGGAGGTGCGGACGGCGTCGCGGAGGTCGAGGCGGGCGAGGATCTCGTCGAGTACCTCCGGGGGTAGAGAGAGCAGGGCGTCGGACGCCACCGCCGGCGCCGGCGTGGCCGTGGCATCAAGAATCCGGCCCTTCTTGCGAGGGCGACGCGGCGCCATTTCGTCAGCGATCGTGCTCGTGCGGCGCCCGCGCCGCCGTCTCGTTGGGGGATTTGGTGGAGATCGCCAGATCGGTTTCGGGGGTTTCTCGGGCGGTCGGCGAGGCTGGTGGCGGGAGAAAATGGCGCCAAATGAAAATATACGCTGCGCCCAGGACCTGACATTCCATCGCTTACATGTGGGCCACACGCCCGCTCGGTCCTTATGTCAGCGACAACGTTACAATGGCATTGCCCCAAGAAAGAATTTCAAGTACTACAATAAATTAAATTACTTAGATTTTAGTGTCAGTGGGAATTTGAGATCATGTAATCTAGTTCATTTTTCTATAAAAGAGTTATCCCAATAGAAAAACCACGCCAATTTCAATGTTGAAGATCACCGCTCATAGTTTTAGCTCATGAACTTAAAAAATTAAGTTGATGTTTGGGGAAAGAATTTGACCGAGTGTAATAATTCGCTCATGGAGAAAATACATTAAAATAATATTTTACTAATTATACAGGGTAAGTATTTTAGAGTATTCATAATACACCTCGCAAGTTATGAGTACCACTTTTCTTCTCCATCTCTTTATCCTTCCTCTTCTTCCCTAGGAAGGAGCTGCCTCACTTGTGCAACCCCTCCCTACCATCACAACTTATCCACATGCCTAGCTCATAGACGAAATCCAGATACTTTAATCTATATATCCAGCTTTGCCTGCTTCTCCTTCTTATATGACATAGCATGGCTCCTGCTTTCCTTTTCAAAAAAAAATCTATATACCCAGTAGAATTGTAAACAATATTCATCTAAATTTTTTCTACCCACTCCTCACAGATGATCTATATGTCGGGTCCATACGAGAAAGAGCGTTGATGAATTTGCGACGTTAAACAAAAAAAGAAGAATTTCCTAGAGACTTCCCCCCGCTAATTTTTTCACTGGCCAAAAAATTTATCCGCCTTACATACCCACTCTATGAATCTTCTAATCTGATTTAATCTTTTGGTCGTTGATATTTCTAATTTCTTTAAGCCAATTGAAAATTTATCCACCTTACATACCCACTGTTTGGCGCATTTGAAATTTTGGACCCTACATGATGTTTCAATTTGAATTTAAAGATGATGGGTTTAAAGTGATTTTGAATTTGTGCAGTAAGGACATCGTATTTCCAATTATTATGATGTGAAAATGGAGCATAAATAGTGCTCATATGAAGAGAAATATAATGGAATGGGTTATTGGGGTCTACTAAAACATCTCCCACAATAATCCTGAAAATGATATTAAAATGTCTCCAGTAACAACTTAGGGGCTCTTGCTGGAAACGATCAACTAACTACACTCAAGTAGACAAAACTTCCCTCATAATAGACAACATCAACTGTCCACTTTGTAATTTGTGCCTTGATAGAAGACATCCAGGCCGTGTGGCAGCTTAAAAGGAAGAAAATGGAAGTACTGACCATTTGCATGTCATTACATAAGTACATCCAGGCACCGCAAATGCTACCAGAATCAACCTAAGGTACCCTTACTGCAGTAATGAGCTGCTGCAAGCAAGTTGCATACTGAACTGCAGTGTGTTGGAAAGAATATTGATCTGAAAGACCATACTCTGAAAAGTTTGATTCTACATGAATGAAATGGCCAGGTAATGACTTCTTCGCAACTGTTTCCTGCCAAATGTCAAAGAAGTCTTCCATGATTGCCCTGGATTTTTCAATGGAAGATAGGGGATAATACTCTACCTGCATATAGAGTAAGAACAAAATTAAAACCAGCTTGTTGAAAAACTTGAGCGATAAAAGCAAAAGTGTGCACGGCACGAAAGTTCAAATAACATGGTGAACTTTTCTATTATTGCCAGAGAAGATACTAAACATACTTTCAAACTTCAGGTCACAGTTCACACATTTTCACACATTTTCAAGAAATCAAAGACATTAAAGGTAGGCTTACATCACACAAAGTTCATCAAGTTTAACAATAAGTAAATGCTTCAGGTTATAAGAAACTCTATCTCAGAATAATTTTTTTTTTTTTGCGAGTATCTCAGAATAAAATTTTAAAGGACAAGAAACAAGTCATAGGATACTACTAATTATCAGCAGAGGACTAGTCATAGGCAGCCTTTAGACTAGGTATTTTTACCAAATCTAATTCTTGCATTGATACTTTATAGCATTTGGTTTGATTTTGATCTTTAGTAAGAAAAGGCAACTAATCAATCATATGACTCACATCAGTATAAGAGAACTTCAAGGCAAGAAAAAAGAAAGATACCTCCATCATGATTCCTCTCAGTACTTCAGAATTATTAGGAACACATTTTCCTATCCTCAGGCAGAAATCACCCAGTTGATACTGAAACCCCTGGAGAAAAATTTGGTTATATGAAAAAAGTGAAATTGTATATCTATGAAAGCAAAGAGGTTAACGTAGGAAAACAGAAAAGCAAACCAAAATCCACAGGAAACAAACCTATCAACTTGAGTTTTGGAACAGTTGGAACAATATACACCTTTCATACTTTAATTTCAGTTGAGATTTTGCAAACAATACCTTGGTTAGTTTAGCCCATCCCAAGTTCCCAACTCATATGCGTGTCTTTTTGCTGCCTGCCCCTATGACCAGTGTTAGTTCCTATGCTTAGCTCAAGGCCTGATGTGGCTTTCCTCACGGTGGCAAAGTTTTCTTACAAAATCTCAGCCAGAAAATTTAAAATTTAAAGCAAGCATAAGATTGGATGCAATTTAAACAGGAAGCACAGATTTGTTTCACTTGGTAGAAGCAAAGACAAAATGATTGAAACTAGCATCGAGTCTGACTGACAAATCCAGTTCGTTTTCAAGCACATTTGCAACTTTCGCTTGGATTGAACAAAAACAATATGTACGTCTAAGCGCAAATCTCTAAATTTGGGCGTCAAATCTGAAACCAGAAGAGCAAGAGGTGACCTCGAAGTTGAGGGCGACGCGGGCTTTGTACGACTGGAGCTTCTCCATGACCCGGGGGAACGCGGCGTCGGCCTGGAGGACGAGGTGGCTGGCGCGGACTATGGAGAAGTAGAGCCCCGGGCGCTCGTGGAGCGCGACGCCGAGAAGATCCCTGGGCAGGTCGGCTTGCTGCTGCCCCTGCTGCCCCGCGGGCCCCGCGGCGCCGTCCCGGGTCATGGCGCGGTAGAAGTAGATGGAGGTCTTCCAGCGCCCGTCCTTGGCGCCGCCGAGGGACTCCGCGCAGCGGCACGCCTCCTCGAGGATCTGGCTGTTGAGCGTCGCCCCGGGGTTCGGGTGCCAGTGCATCAGCCTGCGCCGCCGAAAACCGAGGGTGAGGAAGAGCGCGGGAGAGAGGGGGAAACTTACGAGATGTGAGAGTACGGTACCACTTGACGGGGGGCATGGCGACGGCTCGGAGGGGCGCCGGCGACGGCGACGACGACGAGGGGCGAGGGTGTCGAGTAGTCGTGGGCCGTGATGGCAAGAAGAAGAGATCGACGCTGGAAAAAGTCTATTTTACATCCCTCCTCACATTTAGCTGTCGTTCGCTTTTCATTCTCTAAGTGCAAAACCAGAAATTTTTTATCCTCCAAGTTCCAAAACTGTGCGTTTTACATCCCTCGGTGGTTTCAACGGCGATTTCGCTGATGTGGCGTGCTGACATGACGTGCTTAAAATGGTTGAAACTTTGAAAAATAATATAAAATCGTAAAAAAATAAAAATATAAGTCTAATTTTTTAGCTTCCTCATGAGTATGAGTCATTTATTTACATGTTTGATATTATTTTCTGATCAAAATAAAATAGACAAGAAAAGACATAGAACTTGTAAAATGCTTTGTAAATATTTGAAATATTATAAAATAGTAAATCCAACTCCTGTGTGCCTCTGGTATGCAACTCATTTGCATAAGCATCCAATTATAATAGGATTATGTTTAGCGATAGATGGACACGCTCACCAGAGGCACACATGAGTTGGATTTACTATTTTATAATATTTCAAATATTTACTATGCATTTTACAAGTTCTATGACATCTTTTCTTGCCTATTTTATTTCGATCAAAAAATAATATCAAACGTGTAAATAAATGACTCCACTGTGTAAAGATGCTCATAAGGAAGTAAAAAATTGGAGTTGTATTTTTATCATTTTTTACGATTTTATATGATTAAAGTTTTAGCCATTTTAAGCACGCCATGTCAGCGCGCCACGTCAGTGAAACTGCCGCCACATCAGCGAAACCGCCGTCGAAACCACCGAGGGATGTAAAATGCACGGTTTTGAAACTTGGAGGACCAAAGATTTCTAGTTTTGCACTTAGAGGATAAAAAGCGAACGACGGCAAAACGTAAGAGACGTATAAAATAGACTTTTTCCATCGCCGCTACTATTTCCGCAGGATAGTGGGCCGAAGTACAGAACTGGGCCTACAGAAGGTTGTGGCCTTACTGCTCAGCCCGTTGGTAAAATAAAGGCAGCGAATTTGGTGGGCCCGTCCTGTATTCAAATTTCTCCGTTTTCTTTTCGCGCAGGAAATTGGCGGTGTTCACATTTCACACCGTGCGTGTAAATTTCTTCGCACGTGAAAAAGGCAGGCATTTTCTTTCCGCGAAGTGAAGATGCAGGATCCGAGGACCAGGCGATCACACGTTTCTGCCGGCGAGCAGAGCGTCCGAGCGAGCGCATGTGGACAGGACAGGACACGGCTCGGGAGCCCGATTCGGGTGCAGCTTGCTAATTTGCTATCATGTGATAGCTCAAATCGGTGGAGCACGCGTTCAGGTAGGTAGTCGAGCTCGAGCGATCGTGCATGGGAATGTAAATATGTAATCCATGGTGGTTCGACGCGCGTCAGTCGTAAGTAGCGCGTTCTGTTCAGTTCATCAGGCACTTAGATGGTTAGCAGAATCAATATGCTAATTGCTCCACCGATTTGACTTCTGACTAGCTACTCTGGATGAAAAATAATAGCAAGGAGATTACTGCTATGTAAAACTTGCAATGAAATTTCGTGTCCTACCAGAAATCAGAAAATACCATACATATGACTTCTTTCCCATTTCCCTCCCTTGAAAAAAAGCCTAAATTTAATTGGAATCCCGGTATTGTTCTTCGTGTTGCACAATTTGTTGTCTGATTTCTCGAAGTGCCGGAGTTATGGCGGCAAATGAAGGCCGATTTGAAGGGTCTGCATCCCAGGTTCGGCAGATGAGATCAATCAGGCCAGCAGGATATGCATCACTCTCTGGGAGTTTCGGCCTTAATTTTCCATCTGCTACCCCCAGTGCAATCTGCAGAATGTTACTGCTTGTTAGCATAACCATATACGAACAAATTAGTTTCATCTGAGATGCTGCAGTTTTGTCAAAACAGTTCTGAATGCAGGCTGTGCTGGGTGAAATTTATATATCATTTCGGGAAGTATGAGCACCATATCCATGTGGAGAGACAAATTTAATTTACCTTACTAGGCCCGTAGCTTGTATCGATGTACGGATGCTCTGCAGTTATCAGTTCATTCAGTAGGACGCCGAAGCTGTAGACGTCGCATTTCTCAGTGTAGGGTTCGCAGCGAATCACTTCAGGAGCCATGTACACATAAGTCCCTGAATACATGTTGCAAGTTTTCACACACAAAATTTCAAACCAAAATAACAAAATTTCCATCGATTGCAATTTTGGGTCGCGTACATGCATCATGCATGTACACTGAGCACAGTGATCTCTTACCCGTCTCTCCGGTGAGCGCCTCCTTGCCGTCCGGCAAGAACCTGGCGTGTCCAAAGTCCGTGACCCGCGCGCGCCCATCGGCATACAGCAGCACGTTGCTGGGCTTGAGGTCGCGGTGCAGGACCCTGGGCGTCTGCTCGTGGAGGTGCCGCATGGCCAGCGCGACCTCCAGCGCCCTGCTCACCCTGTCCGCCACCGGCGGCGGCGGTGAGGACGACGGCGCCCGCGGCCGCCGCTCCCTGCCCCCGTGCAGCCACTCCCCGAGTGTCGCGCCGCTCAGCAGCTCGGTCACCAGGAAGCAGCTCCCCGGCGGGCGCAGGCACGCGCCCAGCAGGCGCACCACGTGCGGGTGCCGCTGCCGCGATAGCAACTCGGCCTCCTGCGCGAAGAAGGCCTCGGCGCTCGGGTTGGCGGCGAAGAGCTCCGGCCTCACCCACTTCACCGCCACCTCGAGCCCCCGCCACGTCGCCCGGTGGATGTCCGCCGTCGTGCCCCGGCCTATCACCTCGTGGAGCTCGATCTGCTCGACGACCAAATTAGATGCTCACTGGAACTGGAAGCGCGAGTGCACAGTTTTTGGGGTGAGCTCGTCGAGATTGATCATTGATCGGTACCTCATCTGGCGCTACGGACCAGCCGTGCTGCGCGGCGAGGTCGCGCGTGGCGGCCAGATACGGATCGCACGGCAACGGCGTCTCCTCTGGCTCCTCGTCGTCGTCGTCGTCGGTGGCGGCGGTCGGTTCTGGCTCGGCATCGGCATCGGCGTCGCGGTGCGGCGAGCGCTGCGGCTGCTGAGCGCTGTCGGATATGATGAGGTGCAGGAAGCCGTGCTCCTGGGCGACCTCGAGGCAGAACCGGAGGTACCCCTGCGTGCTCTCGAGCCGCGCCTTGTACGTCTCCTTGAGATCCCTCTGCCTCTCGAGCTCTGCCGTCAGCTTCGCGACCTTGGCAATGAATACATCACACCGCGCCGGCCATGCGCAAAACAAAGCATCATCGAAACAGCTATTGAACTGCGGATCGTTAATTTCATCAGGCCGTGGTGCAGGGCGCGCGTCGTACCTGCTCGTTGGAGTGGTGGTTCTGATGCGACTGTGAGGGCGGTGAGGAGGAGGAGAAGAGGCCGGCGAGGCGGCCGCGGAGGCCGCGGTGCTGGTCACGCGGCGGGTGCGCGCCGCTCATCGGCGCAGCTAGCTTACACGACGAGTCGGAGTTCAGAGCTCACACCGCGTGAGATCGGTTGATCCGGTTTGGCGTTCACTGCAGCGGCGCCAAGAACAAGCAGGCGGCGCGAGTTGGCGCGTCACTGGCATAGTGGCATGCCTCCTTACCGAAACTCTTTCTGCGGGAACAAGGGGATTCGCGCAGCACGTCGCGGCGGCCGGCCGATCGATCGGCGAACAGACAAGAGCAGCGGCGATTCGTTCAATGCGGGTTGGGTGACACGTTTGGAGCTTTGTTGGTGGCAGTATGGCTGCGGACCTGCGGGCTGCGGCGTGGTTGCTTCTTGTAATCTTGTTACACAGCACCAGTTTTTCTCACAAAGTCTGGACCGGCTGCGGGCTGCCCGACGCGATGGTAAACCCTGGGCCGAAATGCTGATTTGGGCCGGGCCGTTAGATTAAACACTTTCCGATTCGAGTCTGCACAAAATCAAGCTCCCCAGATTTTTTTTTGGTCGAGAAATCAAAGGATTTGTTAGTATTCACCGAAAATTTGAATAAAAATATAAATCGATAAAGCGTGCCGATCATCTATGTACAAGCAAAATTTAGGCATCAGTAAAAAATGTATACAAAGAGAAACAGAAAGGAGAAATCAGCACGTGAATAGTAACTTCACACATGGATTGTTATTGTTACTACTGAAATCAAAGACTTCCCCAGCGTTCGATCATTTGGCTTCTTCGCAATTTCTTATCAATTGGCCTAATGTTTTCTAATATAGTTTGTACATTTATGAGAGGAGGAACAAGTTAGCAACCAACAATTCCCAACGAAAAAAAAACAACCACCACTTGATGTACAGCCCCTAGGAATCTAGGATTACCTTAATTAGGCTAAAAAAATCCTTGTCCATATGAGAAAATTATAAAGAGAAATAACAATTGTCAGCAATACAAAAAAAACTCGAGATGGTGAAGGTGTTATAGCGTGATGCACCTGCAACCATCCATATGCTGATTTCTACACTCTTCTTTTGTTTCTCTTTGTATAAATTTTGTTCAAACTTAAATTTGGAAGAAGAAACTTCCCCTTGGAGCTGGAACTGAAATCAATCTATGAATGTTGAGAAAATAGCCAGTCGGAATTTCTGAATTTACTAATGGGCAAGCCCAAATTCCAGCACTTGCTACAAGTGCAACACTAATCGAACTCAGAGTTTTTGAAAATACATCACAACATGTACATGTTCAACAGGGTCTATCTAGGACGTTCATTATTGGACAGCTGGCACATTGTGATCCGCGCTGCGTTCTCTCCCTCCTGGTATTTCGCCGTATTCACTTCTTTCCGCGGATCCGCACGCATGTATTCCCTTTCTGATCATTAGTTTTAGCAAAGAAAGCTAGAACCTAAGCTGATCATTAGTTTGGCTGTTGGCTTAGAAGTTTTCCTTTAAAGCTTAAAAGTCAAATTTAATCGTTGCAGCAGCTTTTTGTTGGGCAATTTAGCTGAGTAGAAATCGTGTGGTTTTTAAGAGAACCAGTCCTAATGTTTCTTTGCAGGTAATCTTAGGGGGGGGCACATTGGATTAAAGAGGGAAGAAAGCAACATTTTGAAGGCAGGCTGCCACGAGATGGAGGTCACCGTCATGTAGATCTTTAACAAATTTGGATGGAGATTCAGGAACATAATTGAGGCCTAGGGTCGCCTGTCTTAGTTTCTTGATGTCTCCCATTTGAGTTTTCAGTAAACTTTGAGTCCTGCCTTATGGCGTTTGGTGGCCTTATGATTACACTTTGTTTTAAACTCAGTGGTTGTAGACATTCACTTGTGAGTGTTGAGACCGTTTTTCCCTTAATTTCTTTTTTAAAAAAACTACCTAACTCTGAGTCATATATAGATCCATTCGCCATGACAAATTTTGATAAAATAGAGTGGCAGTTGGAGTTGGGACTGCATCTACATGAGCAAGTTGATGTGCAGAGCCCATAAGCAGTGCCTAGTTTCAGCAACACGTACTACAGGACTTTCGCCGAAAAACTGAATGAGTAAATTTGAAGCTGTCCACTTTGGTCCCGCTGAATCAACGCGTGTCTACGTGAGTCAATCTGTTGGCCACCAATTCTTGCAAACTAAGGCACGAGCTAGGCTGATTGGCCGTTGCCATCCGAGAACGCGTCCACTGCTTTCATATAGTCACAATGGTAGCGAACCAACTCCAATTTCTTCACAAAGTTCGGTTGCCCGCCGGGTTACATTCCAATCGATCAGGCCATGCATGCCTGGTCCCGTGCAATTTGTCCGCACAAGGCAAAGACATGATCAGGCGAGGGCCATCACTGAGCTGTTCAGGGGCCGATCGCCCGCTTCACCGTGTCTCCAATAATTTCTCGCCCTGATTAACTTGGAACGAAGCTCCCTGACAAACTTGGCTCCAGAGCAAGTGTACTACACTACACCTCCCCCATGACATGGACGCGGTGTACAGCATCAGGGCCGGACGAGACGACCCATCATCCCATTTCAGCAGTGCGTCCGTCGTCTCGTCCGCGCGCGGTGACTTGACGGCCCAGCCCGGCACGGCAGACCACGGGCAATGATACAATGATACAGCGGCCGGCCACCACGTACATGATGGCCGGGCAAATAATTCCCGGCCGCGCCCGCGCCCGAAAGAGAGAGAGGCCCCCGGTTGGTGGCGGCGAGGCGAGCGCGAGCGCGAGCGCGGGCGTGAGAGCCGAAGGACACATGCTGACACGCCAGCGGAGCGGATTCCTTTCCTCTCTCTCCCACCACTCCGCGGCACGCACCACCAACTTATAAAAGCCTTCCCGCGCACGTCTCGCCCTCTTCCCCTCCGATCCTCATCATCCATCGTCGATCGTGTCCACCTTCCTCGCCTCTTGCGATCCACTTCACATCGAGCTCCCCGGCCTCCCCCGGTGGCGGCGGGTGTGTGATCGATCACTGTGCGAGATTCTTTCTTCCACATGGCGGATCAGCGGCGCGGCCATTGCCACGGCGGCGGCGGCAAGCACCCGCCCCCGCTCCCGCCGCCGCGCCGGTCGCGCGCTCGCCAGGCGTCGGCGTCCAGCGGTTCCTTCTCGGCGTCGCTCCTCGACGCCATCTACCGCTCCCTCGACGAGGGCGACGGCGGCGGCGCGGATGCTGTCGCCGTCGTCAACGCCGCGCGTGGGAGTGTGGATCAGGGGAAGGCGGCGGCGGTGGCGGCGCAGTTCTGGTGGGCGAAGGACGCGGCCAAGCCGAGGCACTCTTCTTCGAGCGCGGGCGGGGACAGGCGCCGCCGGGAGGCGGCGGCGGTCGCACGGCCGCGCCACTCGGGGTACGCGTCGTCCACCACGTCCTCGTCGGACTCCTCGGCCAGCTACTGCAGCTTCTCCTGCTCCTCGGCGTCGACGACCGACACCGAGTCCACGCACCGCCGCCACAGCCCGCCCCCGCCGCGGATGTCAGTCGCCGCGGACGCCGAGGAAGCAACCCCGCCAGCTAATAGCAAAGCGAAGAAGAAGAAGAAGAGCAGGCCGTGTTTCCCCGTAGCAAGAATCCGGCCAAGGGCCGCCTCGGTGCCGTCACCTTCCGGGTCGCCGCAGCCGCCGTCGCCGGCGACGTTCGCGTGCGCCCTCAAGGCCTTTTTCTCGTCGGCGCGCCTCCAAAGGAAGCCCAAGGCTCCGGCAGCGACGCCCCAGCCTCCAGTCTCGCCTCCGCCACCGCGCAAGTCGGTGACGAGCACTACTGTGAAAGCGGCTGACGCGGCGGAACCGTCGACGGAGCCGAGGACGGTGAGGTTCCGCCCGGACGCCGCCGGGGCGTCGGTGGTGCGGCGCAGGGTGGAGGAGCTGGTGCGGAGCCTCGAGGAGCTGGAGGAGGACGAGGAGGGGAGCGACGCCAGCTCCGACCTCTTCGAGCTGGAAAGCCTCCGCGGCGCCGGCGCCGATGAGCTGCCCGTGTACGGCACAACCAGCCTCGTCGCCAACCGCGCTATCGCCCAGGGGGCGCCATGTTAAGATTCATAAAAAACACTGTCAAAAGTCAAAATATTGCCATTGCTCTCTGTTCATTTCTTTCATTTAATAACGTTGCAGCTGCAGTATTTCGTTTCAACAAAATATAAATAATGCTGCAGTGTGGTCTGTACTCTGTCTATATTTGAAGTTTATTTGTACGATCCCTGAAATATGTCTTCCCATGTAAAAAATGAAAATTCCAAAACATCGTGATTAGAAAGAGATTGAGGCAGGATCAAATTCCAAACCAATGGATTGGGCATCATGGTGTAGTTTGTGAAGTGGCCGAACAATGGGTAACAGTGAATCGGCCCACTAGTTCATATTTTTTTATCCCGTTCGGCAAGCACCCGCCCCCGCTCCCGCCGCCGCGCCGGTCGCGCGCTCGCCAGGCGTCGGCGTCCAGCGGGTCATTCTCGGCGTCGCTCCTCGACGCCATCTACCGCTCCCTCGACGAGGGCGACGGCGGCGGCGCGGATGTCGCCGTCGTCGACGCCGCGCGTGGGTGTGTGGATCAGGGGAAGGCGGCGGCGGCCGCCGCGACGGCGCAGTTCTGGTGGGCGAAGGACGCGGCCAAGCCGAGGCACTCTTCTTCGAGCGCGGGCGGGGACAGGCGCCGCCGGGAGGCGGCGGTCGCGCGGCCGCGCCACTCGGGGTACGCGTCTTCCACCACGTCCTCGTCGGACTCCTCGGCCAGCTACTGCAGCTTCTCCTGCTCCTCGGCGTCGACGACCGACACCGAGTCCACGCACCGCCGCCACAGCCCGCCCCCGCCGCGGATGTCAGTCGCCGCGGACGCCGAGGAAGCAACCCCGCCAGCTAATAGCAAAGCGAAGAAGAAGAAGAAGAGCAGGCCGTGTTTCCCCGTAGCAAGAATCCGGCCAAGGGCCGCCTCGGTGCCGTCACCTTCCGGGTCGCCGCAGCCGCCGTCGCCGGCGACGTTCGCGTGCGCCCTCAAGGCCTTCTTCTCGTCGGCGCGCCTCCAAAGGAAGCCCAAGGCTCCGGCAGCGACGCCCCAGCCTCCAGTCTCGCCTCCGCCACCGCGCAAGTCGGTGACGAGCACTACTGTGAAAGCGGCTGACGCGGCGGAACCGTCGACGGAGCCGAGGACGGTGAGGTTCCGCCCGGACGCCGCCGGGGCGTCGGTGGTGCGGCGCAGGGTGGAGGAGCTGGTGCGGAGCCTCGAGGAGCTGGAGGAGGACGAGGAGGGGAGCGACGCCAGCTCCGACCTCTTCGAGCTGGAAAGCCTCCGCGGCGCCGGCGCCGATGAGCTCCCCGTGTACGGCACAACCAGCCTCGTCGCCAACCGCGCTATCGCCCAGGGGACGGCATGTTAAGATCCATAAAAAAACTGTCCTTTTTTAAAAAAAACTGTCAAAAGTCAAAATATTGTCATTGCTCTCTGTTCATTTCTTTCATTTAATAACGTTGCAGCTGCGGTATTTCGTTTCAACAAAATATAAATGATGCTGCAGTGTGGTCTGTACTCTGTCTATATTTGAAGTTTATTTGTACGATCATTGAAATGTCTTCCTATGAAAAAAAAGAAAATTCCAAAACATCGTGATTAGAAAGGGATTGAGGCGGGATCAAATTCCAAACCAATGGATTGGGCATCATGTTGTAGTTTGTGGAGTGGCCGAACGATGGGTAATAGACTAATAGTGGATCGGCCCACTAGTTCATACTTTTTTATGCCATTCCGGATCACAACTACGGTAATGACGCCGATCCGTTTGGCTGACGCCGCACCTCTGCTGTGTCGAACCTCATGCCGTCCGGCATCCTTTAGGCCTTTTTGAAATGCGGATTTCTTTTTGTTTCCTGTGTTATTTTTGAAAAAAAAACTTATACTATTTCTTTGAAATTCCTGCGTTCTAAAGGAAACCTAGTGTTTTTTCACGTCGTTTCTCGCCAAATGAGGGCGCTCTGGTGTGGCAAGATGTGGCGGCAAAACAAGCGCTTCCTCTGCTTTAAAATTCGAGTTATTTTATCTTATTTTTGTGAGTTTTAGGTTGATCCAGTGAACTAGAAAGAAGACAAACTTGCATCACCATGCATGTAGCATACTAGCATACTTACGAGCACACCGCAATGCTCGTGTCGTTACGCTACACATGCATGTGTAAAATTATCGAGAATTTGACATCAACTGTACTCGGCATAGCTAGATTACTTGATACCTTTATTCCCCTTCTTTGGGGATTCCATAACGTTGCCGCCCAAAGCAATATGAAACATACAAGTGTATAGTACCTGCCATATATGTATAGGAACGTGCACACTACCTGTATGGCTGTGTGTGTCGGGAGTTGGGAACTCTCCATCAACTGAACTACTGAAGTGCGGTTAATTTTCTTTCGTGGGGGCAGCACGTTGCTCCAACGTTGTTCCTAGGCCAGTTCTTTTTTGCATAGCTCACCAAACAAATATCATTAGAGTGCATGGTCCTGCTTAATGCATTGATGCTCTCTCTACCAAAACCGCAGCTAATTGGTTAATTAGCACATCGAATTAGGCGAGGCTCCACCGACCAATAATACTCCATAACGCCGTCATCTTCCTCGCATTCGTTTCATGTCCTTTAATTTTGATCTGCATTGCTAGCCCACATATTTGGATATATATGTGTAACTTCTACCTGAAGCATTGCTTTCTTTGCCCTAATCAACAGAACGTACGTTCGAAACTAATCATGATGCTCCATGGACCATCTCTGCAGTCGGGTTAAAAATAGGACCCAGCATGTATGTGGATGTGGATGTGGATGTGGGAGTTCTTGGATGTGCTTGGGACAGGGCGTGAGTTGTCAGCAAGCGATATGTGCCATCATGCCATGGCCCCTCGTGCCGGAGCAACAAGCACTCAAGCAGACCCGGTTCCATTTGTACTTGCAAATATCTTTATACAGACTTCGTCGTCCTCAGTGCATGATCAAGTGATGATACAACGTATATGCATGTATACAGCGTGACTGCGTGAGCAGCATTCAGGATATAGAATATTTCCAGCTCGGTTTCGAGGAAGACGGCGAGGCGCATGTAGCTGGAGCAGTGTGGCCTTAAACAATGGACACCACTGTTGTGGATAGCCTCATCAGAGATGGAATCTTCGGCCTGTACAGTACGGCATGCCACGAAAATGTACGACACGCCGGGAGGCTGCAGATGCGCTGCTGCCCCTGCCCTCAAGATCGGTGCACCGGCCCAGCCGATCTGGTCAGCACGAGCACCGGCATGGGCGGAGCAGCTCATGTCCGCCCGCAGGCGCACAAGGCCCTGGCAACCCAGCTGTGGCGAACGATCCTTTCGAAAAGCTCAGGATCGAGCACGAAGATTCAGCCGTGACCTGCAGGACAAAAGCGGACGCGGGACGCATGATTAAGTATCGCGGTGCTGTCCTGTTACCTAGCTGTGGTCACACTGAGTTATAACACACGCCTTTTGTTCTCTTTTCGCTTCGAGGTCGATCGATCATGGCTGCCGCTGCTGCATGGGTTGCCCGGGAGCGCGGAGGAAGGATATGATCCGGTGCGGCGCGAGTACGCGCCACACGTCGAGGGCGCGCGGCGGCGCGAGTACGCGCCACACGTCGAGAGCGGCGACAGGGACGGCTGATCTGTCTGCCGGGGCGCGATCTGGACAGGATGGCCGCGCGCGAGAGGGACAGTGCCCCCCGGAGCAGCGCTGGTTACACCTACCTGCTGAACCATGCTTCGTTGCTGTGCCTGTGCATGAGGCGCCTCGCTCGCTCTCGAGCGTGTCGGGAAGGCGACAAACGCGCCAGGTCGGGGACCTTTCCTGGAACACCGCCCCTGCGCCATGCATGATGCAGCGGCGCGGCGCACCAATGATCGGGAATGTCGTGTTGTGTGGCGCCGCGCGACATGGCATGTAGCCATGTACAGTAGTAACGAAACGAGCCATGATCGCGCCGCCGTGGCGTGTCGCGAGTAGCTAGCTCGTGCGTCACCGGTTCGGGGACGGGAGCTCGGACGATCTGATTGATTGATCTCTTGATCAGGTCGAATGGCAGTACGTGCCAGCGATCGAGCTTCGACGATCTGATTGATCTCCTTTCATTTTCGGCGATCGACCTGCCCATAGTTACCTACACGCCGTGTTGTAATTCAGCGGTGGAGGCGCGGACCGGCGGGCAGATAGGCGGCAGGGGCGTAATTGCGACGCGGACCGTGCCGCGTTCACGACCGGTGAAGGGCGCTCGGAGCCCTACGCACGGCCATAGACCGCGAGGTCCCCAGAGGCGGACGGCCGGGGCGGGCCACTTGCCGCGACACGCACCGGCTGATCGATCCTCCCCGGTGGTTGCGCCCGGGCCGGGCGGAGCCGGGGACACGGACGCGGACGTCGCGGCCGAACAGAGCCAGTCAGCCAGCCAACCAGCAGATAAGAGCGCGCGCGCGCCGCCGGGCGCGGGCTGCCTTTCTTTCCCCGTGGCGGGCGACGCGGCCGTTCGTTCGCTCGCTCGCTCCGTCGCGGTCGTGGCCGCACGGGCCCGACACCGGAAGCCGTACGCGCGGAAGGGAGAGGGCGCGCGCTGTTGCCGCTGCTGCAGGTGCTCGCGCGGCGGCGGCGCGCGGGGCGGCCGCTTGAATGCGCCCCGCCCGACGGTGCGGCCGTGCGGGGAGCGGGAGCGCGCGGGTCGGTGGTGTCCTCCTTGTTGGCTGTTGGGTCGCGCGCCGCTTTCACGCGCACATGCGCGCCGCGGGAGGGAAGGAAAGGGAGAACGTGCCCGCCACGAGTCGCGCTGCTTCGGCAGTGACCTGTATCGTAGACACTGGAAACCCCGTGGCGCCGTGCACGTGCGCCCGCCGTTTGCACGCTCTTTGCACTGAATGAGTGAGTGATGCCGCCTGCCGGAGTGGTTCTGCCTTGACGATCCAACGGCCTGGACTGTTCGACTGGTTGTTGCTGGTTTTTACTGAGAGGATGATTCATACTGGTTTTTTCTAAGAGAAAAATACTGCTGATTGATAAGCCAAGCAAACAACGATTTTTTTTAATTTTAACCAATTTTTTAAGATATTTTTAAAAATAACCCGTGCCAGACTTTATTTGTACCCCGTGACCCTTTTGGTCACGCCAGGAGAGGCGGCGCGACCAAACACCACTGTCACGCCACAAGCGGTGGCGCGACAGGGCTGCCACCGTGGCACGGGGAGCGGGCGGCCGCCACGCTGGCGCTGGCCCTGTCGCGCCGCATGCTCTGGCGTGACAGGCTTGTCGCGCCAGGCGGGGTGGCGCGACAGGCCCCGCCTCCTTATGGCCGCGCGCGGCCCTCCCTCCCCTCACTTTTTCCCCCGACCAGAGCCGCCCAGCCGCGGCTCCTCCGCCGCTGCCCGCCGCCGCCGCCCAAATCCGGCCGTTTTGGGAGGGGGAAAGGAGGGGGAATCGATCCCCGCGTCCTCCCGAAGGTATTGCCCCACTTCTTCCCTCGTTTCACCGTAGATTTTGGTAGATTTTGAGTGGTTTTGGTGAGCTAGGGTTAGGATTGGATTTCGAAATTTGTATGAACTATAGGTTATTTTGGGTGGATCGGATGCTTAGTTTGCACGTAGTGAAGTCTTTGCCCGCGATTGTGACGTGTAGAATTAGTCCTCTCGATGGTAGGATTTGAGATGGGTAGGGTTTGGTTAGGGTTAGGAACGAGAGTAGCTTAAAATGGATACGTGTGAGAAATGGATTTTCCCTTTAATTTTGAAATGTATGTTACTGAAATTGTTGTCAGAAATGGATTCTCTTTGGCGTGAAAACAAGTGGAAGCACAAGCCAAAAGAGCTATATCCGGAGCATCCGGAAGCTGCACTTCTCTGGGATCTGCCCAAGCCTAATGTCGTGATCATACACCAGCTTGAGAGGTCTCCATTTCGTCACAACCTTTCTGTCCGCAAGAGGTGCCGCTGTTGCCAGTGATGAAGAGTTCACTGGCATTGTCAGTGCAGCCTTCCGGGAGCTATCAGCAGCCGAAGGCTTGGCTGAAGATGGCGGGGAATTGGAGAACGGTACCAGCTTGGGAGACGGCGGTGGGTTAGATTTCGACATCGCGTTGGGATTTGACTGCGAAGGAGGAGTAAGAGGTGCCGATGCTGATTGTTTCTTGGGGAACGGGCGGGCGGGGAGGGAAGGGCCAAGTCCGGCGACAACGGCGGAGGCGCCAAGGGCAGCGGGGGAGGGGCGGCTGGTGGGCTCGGGGGCGGATGAAGCGGAGGCGGCCATGGACGCGTTGACACGGGAGCGGAGCCGGTGCGAGAGGTCGATGGCGTCGCGGTGGTCGGGGTCGAGCGCGAGGAGCGCGAGCGCGTCGGCGAGGGCGAGCTCGTGGCGGCCGAGCGCCTCGAGCGCGCGGGCGCGGCGGAGGAGCGCGCGCGGGAAGCGCGGCTCGGCCTGGAGCGCGAGGGAGCACTCCTGGGCGAAGATGAGGCAGGTCCTGTCGCGCCACCTTGCCTGGCGCGACGGTAGCACCTTGCCGCGCCAGGAAAGGTGGCGCGACAGGACCTGCCTCATCTCGAACTTAAGTAAAAAGAAGAGGCAGGTTCTGTCGCGCCACCTTGATTGGCGCGACAAGGCGCTACTGTCGCGCCGCGCGTCTTGGCGCGACAAGATAAGGTTGTCGCGCCGAGCAAAACCGGCAACCAGGAGCAAACCACGGCAAAATGAAATCGACCGCAAAAGCGGCGCAACAAAAGAGCCCTGTCGCGCTTCTATGGTACCATCTGAGGTACTCCTTGTGTGGTCCTGCACGCCAAAATGCCCCGTCAAATGGGTCCACCCTTCGAGCTGGGTCCGACCACTGTTGAATCCATTGATCATGTGTAATTCTCCAATCTTTCTCCTTGTACCGCTTCTTCCTATCAAACCTGTATTTTGTTCAAATGAAAATGTTAATGCAAGCACATTGGGAGGGATAACTGGAGCCACTAAGTATCATGTGGAAGCGTTGTGCCACTTACTTGTGCAGAGCTTGTGAAGTCGATATGTTAGGAGGAGGCGTCAATTGTGCCCTAGCAAATTGCCGCGCCACCCTTTGTGGCAAGTGCATCTCCACCACATGGAAATATATGAGTGGGAGTGTGGCCCTCCAGAGGGTGTTGTCTCTGTAGCACATTAGGTGCAAGTTTATAAACACATGCGAAATGAGTACGAAAACAAAACGACACAAACCTGCCCGTTGTCGGCGATGAGGTGTGCACGGTGGTTGTTGTCGTAAGCCACCTCAAGTAGAGGGTACTCTGGGTGCGCCATCCTGCAAAATGGACATAAACGTATTAGTTTAAACGAAATAAATTTACAAAAGGCTTCAAAATAATATAAAGCACATATGGATTGGAAATATGAAAAATCACATCTTCATTACTAAATTTGCAAGAAAGCACGCATATTTCTGTAACAATAGATGACTCATATACCTCTGTGGCTACACTTCGTTTCCTTGATCTTTTGCTACTTTTCTTGCCCTTTGATTTCTTCCCTTTTCCTTTTTTCTTCCGGCACTTGCAATTCTTAATAAAGGCATGACACTTGGAGCATCGATTGTCGGCCTTGGGAGCATCAAATTCCCCTAGGCTATAGTCGGCACCCCTCTGGCCTTGAGATGCATCCATATCGCCTTTCAACCGTTTGGTCCTTCTCCTTCCCTTTCCAGTCTTCCTCGAATCTGGGTCTGGGATAAATTCCAAACCATCGTAAGGTGGCCATTGCTTAGGATCTAGATATGGTTCAAAGCTTGATTCCCATATCTTAATGGTGTTTTCTCTCATGTACAACGGCGACATGTATGTGTGCCAATCAAGACCTCTAGCCCTACAAGCTGTAATCAAATGTGAACATGGTAGGTGTTTCAAACGTGGAATCATGCATTTGCACTCGCCAGCTGTCAAGTCTACTCTATAATTGCGTCCTCCGTTACTCTCTCCGCCCTCTGTTGTGCCTCCAGCACCTCTAACAGAGTACACCATTCTTTGGGGGCCATATGCCTCCCCAATTTGAAGAACTGAACGCTCTTGCGCATCTGCCAAGTGTTTCTCAGCAATTGCACCAAACTTTTTACCATCATCAAGCAAGTCACGCGCCTTCTGCCACCTATTAACAAAGTACTCATTGCATTTTTGGAACGAGTACTCAACGATTCCGGCTACCGGTCTACTTCTGATTCCTTTGAAAACATTGTTCAATGCTTCAGAGTTGTTGGTTGTCATAATTCCGTATCGTTTGCCGCCCTCATCATAAGCAAGTGCCCACTTATCCTTGTCTGCCATTTCATTTTCCAACCATTCCTTTGCTGGCTCATTTAAATCCTTGATTAGGTCTTTCAGAGTGTCCTCAAATCCTTCAACCGTCTCCTCAGCACACAATATTTTTAACTTGTCAATAACAGCGTGCTTCTTTTGTCGACGCCACATATTAGCGGCAAAATGCCTCATGCACCATCGATGGACAAGTGGTGGGTATCCATCCATGTGATCACCGGCACACTTGAGAAGTCCTGCATGCCGATCAGATATCATACACACTTGCCGTGATGGACCCAACACATGCCGGCGAACTAGAGCCATGAACCATGACCAGCTCTCATTGTTCTCGCTCTCGGCCAATGCAAAAGCAAGTGGGACCAGCTGGCTTTCAGGGTCTACTGCAATTGCCATCATCAATGTGCCCTTGTACTTCCCGGTCAAGAAAGTGCCATCGACAAGAATCACAGGACGGCAATATTGAAAAGCAGTGGAGCACTGCGGGAAGCACCAGAATACCCTTTGAAGCACGTACTTCATAACATTACCGTCCGGCTTCATTAACCCCGAATAGTAAGGGTACCATCTAATGCCCGGATTAAAGTGAGCCATAGCATTGAGTACACGTGGGACCCTCGCATAGGACTCCTTCCAATCACCCCACAACACAGCCAATGCGTGTTGCTTTGCACGCCAAGCCTTCGAATACTTCACCCTAAAAGAACTAAAGGCGAAAATGGATTCCACAAGAGATGACACCGACGTGTCGCTGTCTTCTTCAATAATACCTTGAATCCGGCGACCAAGGTACCTTGCCGTCAACTGGGCATGCTCTTGCTTCACCACCACCGTGCTGCAAGTGTGAGGTTGCACCAAATTAGTAATCTTCCATTGTCTAGTGCCCCTCACTAGTCTACACCAAACACGCCACATGCACCCTTGCTTGCAGATAATATCATATCTTAGGTTCCGATCTGAGTGGACAACACTGAAAGGCCTGAAAACCTTAACCGCATAGTCAGCCAAGAAAAATTGCAATTCTTCTAAGGTGGCAAACTTCATCCCCTTGCGAATCTGTGGATTCTCCGTGGAAAGAGTACCCTCCGATTCCATAAATGCGGAGTCACATACAGCTTTGTGGCACATGCTTATGTCCCTAGAATTGGACACCAAAGGGAGTTCAACGTGACATTCCTTAAGCAACTGCAACTCTCGTTCCGTATATGAAAACCGCCCGTCATCACGTGCCACGGATGAAGGTTGCGATGCACCTTCCCCTAATTCTTCTTGTTCCACATCATCCCCCGCGTCCTGCTCAGACACTTCATCAACTTCGACTTCATCCAAATCATCATCTTCGGATCCTAATGATATTTCATCATCATCAACATTTTCTTCCTCTTGCTCAAAATAATCGCCCCCAAAATCATCCGAAGCCACCGCTAAATCAAAATGAGGGGAGCTAGGAAGTGGCAAGGACGAAGTAGGTTGAGTTTCAGTTCCATCATTTTCAATATCCTCCGAACCCATCGCTAAATCAAGTTGGGTTGCCCTAGCAGCGTCAAGTGAAATGGTTGACTGCTGGCTTAGGTTCTCCACAACTACATGATCGGACACAACATTATCAACATTGCGATTACTTCCAACCACACGACATATGTCAACCACCACCTCCATGCAAACCACATTGGCATTCTCAACTATTTGGTTGTATTGGTTCCAATTAAATTCCGAAGACAAGTTCATCATCACATAATGTGCCCGAGCTTTACCACAATCAAATCGACCTCTCAATTTTACTTCATCCACCCCACACCCATACTTTGCTGTCACACGGTCAAGCACATCCCTAAAACTTGGACGAGTATCAAACAACTCTACATCCTCGTTCATATTCTCAAATTCTCCGCCTTCTTTCACAACTCCACCATGAAATAAACGAACTAAACGGTCCATCTACATACACAATACACAAATATATAACCCAAATGTCATATGCATGCATTAAATCCAACAAAACACTACCTACATTGCACCAACAAAAAATTCATACTAACATGTGCATATAAACTACACACAACCATCAACATTTGCAAAATCGAACCATGCAACTAATTCTACACGTTACAATCGCCGGCAGAGACTTCACTACGTGCAAACTAAGCATCCGATCCAACCAAAAAACCTATCATTCATATAAATTTCGAAATCCAATCCTAACCCTAGGTCACCACAACCACTCAATGCCTACCAAATCGTACGGTGAAACAAGGGAAAAACTGGGGGAATACCTTCGGGACGACGCGGGGAACGATTCCCCCTACTTTTCCCACCCCAAAACGGCCGATTTGGGGGGGATCTGGGCCTGGGAGCGGAGGCGGCGGCGGAGCAGCTCGCGGGCGGCGCGGGGCTGGAGGAGGAAGAAGTGAGGGGAGAGAGAGGGGGGGCCGCGGGCGGGCCTGTATGTTGCGCTTGTCGCGCCAGCCCGCCTGGCGCGACAAGCCTGCCGCGCCAAAGCATGTGGCGCGACAGAGCCTGTGCCAGCGTGGCAGCCCGACGCCCGCCCGGCCACGGTGGCAGGCCTGCCGCGCCACATGCTTCGGCGTGACAGAGTTGTTCTGTCGCACCGGCGCTTGTGGCGTGACCAAAAGGGTCACCGGGTGTAAATAAGGTTGCGGATGGGTTTTTTTTCAAAAAATATCTTAAAAAATCGGTTAAAATTAAAAAAAAATCGCAAACAACACAGGCGCGGTGAGGCCGCCCGAGACAACATTGGACAATGGGTCCGCAGCCGTGCTCTATGTTCTCTGAGCCCAGCAGGGTTTTCTTGAGCTACTTTCTGCTATCACAAGTATGATGCAGTTTTCCTACGGTAAGAAAAGACGATTTTCTTTAGCTACTTTCTGCTATCACAAACATGCGGTTTTAGTTGTCGACTTGTCATTGTTTGTGCATTTTGTTCAGTCCGACTCCACCGACGCTTAGGATCGTGGCTACCCCGAAAGCTATGAATCCAGTGGCCGAAAAGATAAAATGAACGTAGATAAACATGATCGTTAAATGAACAATTTATCTCCCACATACCCGGTGCCAAGTCGTTAAATGAACAATTTATCTCCCATATACCCGGTGCCATTTTTTATTTTAAAAAAACAGAAAGTAATCACCGAATGCTTCCAAATCAAACAATAGATAAAATCTACAGAATTTCAGCTAGCGAATGTAACTTACACCTGTACATTTTTAATATACAGTATCGTACGATTCCCAAAATAGTACAACATTGCATCAGCTTACTGTCGATGTAAAACTGCAAAAGGGATGAATTTGTGTGCGAAATTACAATAGCAAAGCAAAATCCACATAATTGCACTCCAATCACTTTGGCACTGAATCCACTAATTGCATTT
>OAMR01000308.1:571177-585104 GCA_900205405.1 Echinochloa crus-galli
CACTGTTGTGGATAGCCTCATCAGAGATGGATGGAATCTTCGGCCTGTACAGTACGGCATGCCACGAAAATGTACGACACGCCGGGAGGCTGCAGATGCCATCACGGCTGCTGCCCCTGCCCTCGAGATCGGTGCACCGGCCCAGCCGATCTGGTCAGCACGAGCACCGGCATGGGCGGAGCAGCTCATGTCCGCCCGCGGGCGCACAAGGCCTTGGCAACCCAGCTGTGGCGAACGATCCTTTCGAAAAGCTCAGGATCGAGCACGAAGATTCTGCCGTGCATGACCTGCAGGCCAAAAGCGGATCACGGTGCTGTCCGGTTAGCTGAGTTAATACACCGCCCTTTTGTTCGCTTTTCGCTTCGAGGTCGATCGATCATGGCTGCCGCTGCTGCTAGCTTGAATTGGAGCTGCATGGGTTGGGCGCGCGGAGGAAGGATCCGATACGGCGCGAGTACGCGCCACACGTCGAGAGCGGCGACAGGGACGGCTGATCTGTCTGCCGGGGCGCGATCTGGACAGGATGGCCGCGCGCGAGAGGGACAGTGCCGCCCGGAGCAGCGCTGGTTACACCTACCTGCTGAACCATGCTTCGTTGCTGTGCCTGTGCATGAGGCGCCTCGCTCGCTCTCGAGCGTGTCGGGAAGGCGACAAACGCGCCAGGTCGGGGACCTTTCCTGGAACACCGCCCCTGCGCCATGCATGATGCAGCGGCGCGGCGCACCAATGATCGGGAATGTCGTGTTGTGTGGCGCCGCGCGACATGGCATGTAGCCATGTACAGTAGTAACGAAACGAGCCATGATCGCGCCGCCGTGGCGTGTCGCGAGTAGCTAGCTCGTGCGTCACCGGTTCGGGGACGGGAGCTCGGACGATCTGATTGATTGATCTCTTGATCAGGTCGAATGGCAGTACGTGCCAGCGATCGAGCTTCGACGATCTGATTGATCTCCTTTCATTTTCGGCGATCGACCTGCCCATAGTTACCTACACGCCGTGTTGTAATTCAGCGGTGGAGGCGCGGACCGGCGGGCAGATAGGCGGCAGGGGCGTAATTGCGACGCGGACCGTGCCGCGTTCACGACCGGTGAAGGGCGCTCGGAGCCCTACGCACGGCCATAGACCGCGAGGTCCCCAGAGGCGGACGGCCGGGGCGGGCCACTTGCCGCGACACGCACCGGCTGATCGATCCTCCCCGCCCACGGTGGTTGCGCCCGGGCCGGGCGGAGCCGGGGACGGACGCGGACGTCGCGGCCGAACAGAGCCAGTCAGCCAGCCAACCAGCAGATAAGAGTACGCGCGCGCCGCCGGGCGCGGCACGCCTTTCTTTCCCCGTGGCGGGCGACGCGGCCGTTCGTCCGTTCGTTCGCTCGCTGGCTCCGTCGCGGTCGCGGCCGCACGGGCCCGACACCGGAAGCCGTACGCGCGGAAGGGAGTGGGCGCGCGCTGCTGTTGCCGCTGCAGGTGCTCGCGCGGGGGCGGCCGCTTGAATGCGTATGCGCCCCGCCCGGCGGTGCGGGGAGCGGGAGCACTGGTGTCCTCCCTGTTGGCTGTTGGGTCGCGCGCCGCTTTCACGCGCACATGCGTGCGGTCGCGCGCCCGCGGGAGGGAAGGAAAGGGAGAACGTGCCCGCCACGAGCCGCGCTGCTTCGGCAGTGACCTGTATCGTAGACGGACACTGGAAACCCCGTGGCGCCGTGCATGTGCGCCCGCCGTTTGCACTGAGTGAGTGAGTGATGCCGCCTGCCTGATTGAGTGAGTGGTTCTGCCCTGACGATCCAACAGCCGCGTACCGTCGCGGTGAGGCCGCCCGAGACAAAATTGGACGACGGGTCAGCAGCCGTGCTCTATGTTCTCCGAGCCCAGCAGGATTTTCTTAAGCTACTTTCTGCTATCACTAGTATGAAGTAGTTTTAGTACCCTCTTTGTTCTAAAAATGGCAGAAAAGATAAAATGCATGTAGATAAACATGATGGTGAAATGAACATTTTTATTTCCCACATACCTGGTGCCATTTGTTTTTTTAAAAAAAAATGGAAAGTAACCAGCGAATACTTCCAAATCAATCAATAGATAAAAGCTACAGAATTTCAGCTAGCGAATGTAACTTACACCTGTACATTTTTAATATACAGTATCGTACGATTCCCAAAATAGTACAACATTGCATCAGCTTACTGTCGATGTAAAACTGCAAAAGGGATGAATTTGTGTGCGAAATTACAATAGCAAAGCAAAATCCACATAATTGCACTCCAATCACTTTGGCACTGAATCCACTAATTGCATTTCATCTTCCCATGCATTATAGTTTCAATTTGATTTTTTCTGACCATTTGAATATATCAGAATAAACCTGATCGCCACCGATTTCCTCACCGGAGGCCCCAGCTGCAATTCTGATGATGTCCTCAATCAAAGCGAAGTTCCCCATGATATCAACATGGGCACCACTCTGAGTACCCCTGCCTTCCAGGAGAGTTGAGGGCGGAGAATGATTGTATTCTCTCACATAGGTCTTGCTACCAGCAGGATTGAACCGAGTTTTTCCACGCCATCCTTTTGCACACATGTAGCCAGAACTAAGAACTGGGACAGTTTCATCACCGTCAGCTAAGTAAACACCCCCTTTCAAGCAGCTGTTTTCATCCCCACCCTCAGCTGAGGTGTCAATCCGAAAAGGTATATAACACTCTGCTTGTGGGGCCAACTTATAGACATATGCTCTTTCAGTAGGAATGCCTACTCCGTACATTGAAAATATTTCCATATCAGGTGCATTCGGCAACCTGAAAATGAAACGATAAGTTAACACACTAGAATAATGGCCAGTCATGAAAATAGACAGAAGAAAGAAAAGGTAATGTATACAATATAGAATAGGAACGTTGGCAAAGCACACATACTTTGTTTCCAAGGGATTCGACCAATATTTATAATGTTGATACTTTGGGTCATCCAAATTATCAGCAATTCCATATGAAAAATGAACACTTCCACGCTGCATCATCCTTGGAGCAACGAATTGAAGAAGGTCTATTACAGAACTAGCAGTGTAAGCTTTGTAGTCTGCAACTGCCATTATTCCACCCCACCCTAATTCGTGATACTCTGTCCATATATCCCGACATGACGTATTTGAATGGGCAATATTATTGCCTTTAACAGCATCCTGAAATGATCAAAGCGAAATTCCATGCCAATGTTAAAATACACCATACATGGTTCATAGGTCCATCTTCATAAAACTTTAAGTCCAAATATATATACATATACACCTTAATGCAATGAAGTCACTTTATATACCAACCAACGTAGAGCAACACACAAAAGGCAAATCCAGGTATGCTTCAATGGTCTCTGAAAGAAGTGTTTTACTACTATCATTAAGCGCTAGGTCCTTGGTGGTTAACAACTACTCCCTCTGTTTTTTACATGTCAAATTTGCTAGTCCTAAGTCAAACTTGTTCAACTTTGACCAAGTTTATACAAAAAATATAACATCTACAATACCAAACATATGAACTAGTTTCATATCTTAATCGAAACATATGAACTTGTTTTATATAGAAAAATATATCTGGGCCCAAACCCTTTGCAGTGAAGTCAAAGGTTCAAAACAGCATGACTGGAAGCTTAATCACCAAATCTATAATAGATAGATATGAAAATTGCCTACTGCAGAAAAAAAAAATCTGAAACAGAACAAATAATGCAAAATGTAGCGCAAGGAAATAACAGACCCAGAAAAAAAGTATAGAGATATCAATATGCTTCTGAATACTCACACGAAATTCCACCCGCTCAATCTCTGAAGAAGGAGCTTCTGCTACATCTTTACCAAAAGACACCAGTCTTCCATAGTTAATAGGCTCAGGTTGAACTTCAACATTTTCCCCGCTAATGTCATTAGAAACCTCAGTATCGTTGCCTTTTGACTCCTTAGCTTTGCATTCAAGACCATCTTCTGGAGACCAATCCAAACCTCCCCAAATTGTATCACCACCTTTAGGAATCATTGACATTGTTGAATCCCATGTACGGGTCATACGCATTAAATGACGCAAAGTCTGAAGTCCAAGAAAGTCAGAGTCCAAAACATCAGGTGCAATAGCTCTGTAATAAGAACAAAAATTAGCTGGGACTAATTTTCTTTAACTACAATGTGATTTATTTAAACAAATAAAGATAAGTAAATCAGAAATTAAAAAGGCACCCAGCAGCTCCAAGCTAATATTTGAAATGAAATCGGAAAAAAATAAAAAATGCATTCACAGTGCAACACCTAAACAACCCAAATGCTGAATGATATTTGGATTCAGACATTCAATTAAGCTTACAAATGGATTATAACTCTGGGATACTGGTCTACATGTGATTGTAAAGCACTAGGATGAATGACATTAAAGGAGAATATTTCATGGCATTTTTCTATTATTACTCCCTTAGTTCAACAAAATGAATTGATCACCTTACCAAACTGAACAGAACAATTATTACATGATTAAAAAGTGGACAACATGCATTTCTTGATTATCATAAGAGAATATCAAGAAATCTACAAGTATTATCAGCTAATATAGAATGATTTTATTTAGTGACCCTTCCAGGCCAGATCATGTACCGTTCAATCCCCACAAACCTCATCACATAACACAGATTAACAATTATGGTCAATTTATACCAAAACATGTGATCTTGAATAAGTTTCATCACCATGGTTTTATGCTAACTTCATGTGCATAAGACCAGAAATTAGCATGATAGATTAGCAATTTACTATTTGAAAAGAATTACAAAAAAATCACTGCCAACCCCTGGGCGTCAGGGCTATGGATTAAATATGATACATCGAATCTTCTCAAGAAAATATAAGAATAATTTAGAATAGTCTGAAATAAGCATATAACTGACATTAACAAAAGCAAAATGTAAACTATAGTCTGATGTATGCTACTCCTTTTGTTTCAAACTATAGGTTGTTTTGGCTTTTCTAGATTCATAGTTTTGGTTATGTATCTAGACATAGCTTATATTAAGATGCCTAACAAAAGTAATGTATCTAGAAAAGCCAAAACGGACTATAATTCGGGATAGAGGGAATAACAGCTAGTATAGGTAAAGATTGAATTAAATAGAAGTAATCTTATAAAGAACTGCATTAAGAAACCATATGATCTCAGTAGGCACCACCTACTAAACTTCATCAACCCTGATAAAGTTCATAATTACCTACTAGAACAACCAAACTCTTAAGTCGAATTACCTGGCAACGGCAACATCTTTGGCTTCAGATGAGAAAAGTCCAGCAA
The DNA here is from genome assembly GCA_900205405.1 of Echinochloa crus-galli. NCBI lineage: Eukaryota > Viridiplantae > Streptophyta > Magnoliopsida > Poales > Poaceae > Echinochloa > Echinochloa crus-galli. The sequence goes on from OAMR01000308.1 coordinate 576,490, forward strand.
CAGCCTTGGGAACTCCTAAGAAAGGTCCACCAATATTCACTACAGCTTTAATATGCTTTTCACACCAGTTTGGACCACCGCCACCTCCCATGGGAGGAGGTGCCTCAACCCACTTCATAAAATGCAGAAAATAGAGGACCCCCATAGAGTGTGGGATCACCACCACCCTATTTCCACCATTTGTTGCTACCATGAGTTCAATGTTACTCTTTATTCTGCTCAAAGTTTGATCACGAACCTGCAGATAGTAATCTACGTTAGAAACAGGACACTTCATTCCATACCAGTACCATTTTTCAAAGGGAGGGAACTATAACCAAAGCATCAGAAATAAATAGCCAATATGTGGTGATCTCTGAGTCTCTGACTAATCTACTGACATAAAGTCATCAAAGAGGGGTACCTCAGTGTTCTGGAACGATAACCTCCAATCATACGCAGCCATGTACATGGTCTTCTCTTCATATCCAATACGAGCTAAGTTGGCAATTAACACAGCCCAAACAAAATATCCAGGTACAAAGTAGTCTGCTGCAACAAGGCCTGTGACCGGCCTAACCCTTATTCCTGGCTTGTCTAATCCAGTTTCATTGTCCAATGACATATGTTCAACCCAGCATAAAGGTCTGCAAAAGTTACAGGTGAGATAGTAAGACTCTGGAGCCAAAGTAAAAGTGCACAACTCCCTGAAATGTTATATTTTCACTAGCAGAAGGAAAAGCTGAGAATGCTTGTTCCGTGAGTCCTAATATGCTTTTACTTAGTAGATAAACAACACCACCACAATAGCTACATTGGAGATATAAAGAGCAACAACTAATGGAACCAAACAACTTGTATCCTAGCCGAAAGTTTTTTCGAGCATAACAAGTTGAGTAAAGATAATTTGAAATCCGAAAATGATGGCATTCACTCCAAAAAAAAAAAACCTTAGTAACAGCAACCCCATCAAATTAAGTAAAACACCATGAAGGTTCTTTTATTCATGTCATAGTTACTTGACCATAACATAGTTTCAGTTGTGAAAATTAAAAGGGGGTCTCTGGTACGGATTCAAACACCTGTAGATGTTTTCAAGGTAAGGCTATAGCACACAATGCTTCACTGTTTTTCATCTAGGTACTGTCACTCCTATTGCTAGGGGAACATGTTGTGGATTATAACGTATTATGTGCTAATATGCATAAAAAGCACATTTGTTCACCACGGCAAACTTGGCATTCATAAGTAGATGATTCATAAACTTTATGGCATTCATACATCATAAGTGCTGGAACAAGGTCGCTTGAATTCAAAATGAACAAAGAAATGGGATTTCACATGACAGAAAGTAAAAAATAATGAACTTACCATCCCTAATATTCGTAACAGTAAAATTATTTTGGGTCCACTTAGGCTTACTTCACTTCAGAAGCAAAACTTTTGCCAAGAAAATTAACATCCAGCTGAAATACTAGTGAGATAAAGAAATACTAGTGAAATGCTTAGAAGGAACAACAACCAGGTGTGTTGTTCTGGATCACAACTCTCATTGGAAAGTAGGCAACATCGATCTTTACGGAAAAGCAATACCTAAATGATAGCATGATACAACTGCTAGAGCCTAGAGGGGACCAAATTCTCTGTCAGACTTTACAATGTATACCCAGCACCATAAAGAAAACCTCCTGCTTTTCATGCAAATTGCACTTTTCTTCTAAAAGTTCAGAAACTGCATGATTTATTGAAAAGAATACTTTCTCAAGTTTAAGACACTAAGACATTTCCCACATATCCACCGCCGAAAACAAAGTAAAGATGATGCAGAAGTGCAATGCAAGAAGCTATTCAATTGTGCGAATCCGGTGGTGCTAGTAACAAGAAGCAAAAAGAAAAATTTAATGCATACATCTACAATAAAAGAATTATGAGAGATAAATTGTAAAGCAAGGACAAACAAATAGTACAAGAACAGTGTTGATGCTTTATAGTATCACAAGACACCAGCTCCATGCAAATCCAAAACGCACATGGTGCACACCCAAAATTTCACTCCTGATACTAACAAAAAAACCCAACATATCAAGACAAAAGAAAGCCTTTCTTGCCGCTATATTTCAGATCTTGTGAAGAAACAGAGAATTGGGACAAAACACGCCACCAACCTACTCCAAATTGGAAGTATGAGAAAAATTTGAGCCATTGCTCAAGAACCAAAAATAAAACCATGCATCAATCATTGTTGCCAAGATCACAGTGGAACACTGTGCCATGGAGGCATCACAATACATAACTCCTCACAGCTCTCAGAAGAGCAGAAATCACCTAAAAGACAGGTCAAATGCACCAGAAACATTGCCCTTTTTAGCACAAAGGCAGAAAATATCCTAGCAGGGACCTTTATTTTCTAAAACAAACACTAACCACCAAACAAAGTACGAAAAGCTTAAAGCACAAGCTATGTAGGCAACAAGCATTCAATCCATTGGTTCAACTAACCCAAACCACAAAGGTACTTCCTCCTATAACCCAGACAACAACACCAGTGCCAATAACAAAAACTAATTCGTGCACAATACAGCAATTCCAGAAAATAAAAGAGGAGAAGAAGGAAGCAACCTCTTGTACACGTCGCCGAATGTGCCGCCCCATAGCCGCTTTCGGAAGAGGCCCTCGGCGCAGTGGTGCCCCTCCCAGAGCTCGAGCCCGCCGGTGACGATGCCGGGGACGAAAACGACGGGGTGCTTGACGCGGAGCCCCTCCTTCTGCAGCTTGACCCCAGGCGGGTCCGGGAGCGGGCCCGTGATGGCCTCCGTAACATACTGCGGGAACGACGCCGGCATCGCGTTGTAGAGGAAGAGCAGCAGCCACCAGGCGGAGCACACGCACCCGACCAGCCAGCAGCAGCTGTCGACGCACGACCATTTGGCCTTGGTCCGCTTCGTCGCCTCCTTGGACGCCGGCGCGGAGGAGGACGAGGACGGCTTCTTCCCCTTGTCGTCGTCGTCGTGGTCGGACCCGTTGCCATCCGAGGGCGGCGGGGGCTCCTCGCGCTGCGGCTGCTTCCGCCGCCGCAGGAGCGACATTGCGCGCGGCGGCGGTGGTCGGCGGCGGCGGTGGTCGGCGGCGGCGGCGGCGGGTCCGAGGGCTACCTGCGCGGGCCCACCCGCATCCCGGTGCACCGCTGCGGCGGCGCCCGGTCGAAAACCCTAGGCGGCGGAGGAAGCGAGGCGGGGAGGTCGAGGGGGAGTCCTGGTCCGTGGGCTCGTGGCTCGGCGGCTTCGCGAGGTTCGCGCTTGTGAGGTCGCGCGAGAGGAAGAGAAGAGGCGAGGCGAGGGGCGCTCCGCTGGGCTGGGCACCGCCGCACGCCCACAGGTCCACAGCGACCGCTCCCGTGCACCCGAGGTAACGCTTGAGGGGGGTCGGGAAGCAAGGAGCGTGCCGCTGATCTGTGGGTCCTGGTGGTATCGGGAAGCGCTGGTGTACAAGGACTCGGTTCGTGGAAGGTGGGACGTTAAGGTGGGGCTGCGAGGTTGCTGGCTCGACTGATGACGGGATTGACGGCCGGGATGGATGGGGCCACGCCGCGTGGGGCCAGACTGGCAGTCGGGACGGTGATGTGGGACCCACGTCGGTTACTGCTAGTGCAATAATAGCGATTCGATCAGCGACCTACTAAAATGTGTTTTTTTTTCTAGAAATCAAGTGTTATTTTTCTTTTCTTTGGGAACAACGTGTTCCTTTTGTACTGGCTAAGCACAACTGAGAATTTTTATCCTAATTTGTTTGCTCCCTCGGCTTTGGCAATGATACTGCATCTTGCAAAACAAAAGAAAAGAAAAGCAGTGGTACCTTGAAAACGAATATACAAAATGCTGCTATGGATGCAAGCCTGCAAAAAAATACTCCTTTCATTCCAAAATATAAAGATTTCTCGACTTCCGCGATTTACGTTTGACCATTCGTCTTATTTAAAAAATTTGTGAAGTTATCCCTCCTCTCCGCAGCTCATATATGATATATTTTATACTCATATAAATTTAAGTATATTATAATTATTTTTATATTTTTATAAATTTTTTGAATAGTCAACAACTACTTGTATTGTAAGACGGAGGGAGTAACATATTTACGAGCTTACTAACATCGGGGATACAACCAATAGGATTATGGCTGTTTCTATCACGCACTGCAGGGTGCGACGGGTGGTGTTTTCGGCATGTGGGGACAGTCTCCAATCAAAACACTGCCAAATATTCCTTACTACTATGTTCGTATTTTGTCTTTCTAACGTTCAATATTTTTTAAAATATTTAGAGCTCCCATATCTAAATAATCTAATAAATCCTACATTATTTTCAAAAAATAGAGAAGCGCATACAAAATCAAAATTGTTAGTTGATGCTGCTTTTCTAACTCTAATACATGTATATTTATCTAGAAAGTACAAATACCGAGAAAGTTATTTTTTGAATGGATCAACACAGATGCAGATGCTCACATGCACACGGTACATTAACCCTACCCCTATGAGCATATCTGAAAGACTGGACCATCGTATCCAATCTTGAAATGTGACACATATTCGAATCGAGGACTTGAACCCAAGTGGATAATTTCCATTAGAAGGAACCTTACCAACTGATTTATGATCAATTTGCGATAAGAAAGTTATTTCAAATGTGTAATATTGTGTCTAAAATTTCTAAAATGGCATTTATTTTAGAACCGATACATTAGTTTTTATGCTTGACATGCCATGTAGACACTATGTATATAAGTCAAATTTTTAGTGGGTAATTTTTTTCAAAATAAATTATCATCAAATTATTTTTCTTTTATCTCCTTTATCTCTCCCATTCTTCTTTTTTTTAATTTTACAAATAAAACTATTTTTCTCTCTTTTAATTTTCTAGTTTAGATTTTTATTTACATGGCATGTTATTTAGGCCCCATTTCGTAGAGCTCTGAGGGTAGATTCTCTTGTGAATTCAGAAGAGCTCTGCCAAGCAGTTTTTTTAGAGAGAAATGATTCTCTGAAATGAATTAAGAGGCTGGAAGCTGGAAAAAGTAGCTTCTTCTGATTCCATGAAGTAATTCTCTATCCTAATTTTGAAAGTTTATAATAAAAAATCAAACATAATCATTTTCAGCCACATAATGAATCACTTCTCTCGGAAAATCAGACCGTAAAAAATAAAAAACAAGCCCTTAATACAACGGACGTCATCCTAGTCAGCTGAGGTCTCCACCAATCTGAACTCGCGGCCGCACCAGAAAATCGTCGGGGTTGCTTTTCTGTTAGACGGGCAAAATTTGTTAGATGTTTATATCTGAGAAAAAAGTCGTTAGATGTCGCATTAGAAAGGCACAGTGCCACAGTGTGTCGGCAGTGGGCCTCGTGCCGCAACGTTCGATCCCAGAACTGGCATCATCAGGCGATGTAAACATTTTCTAATTGGCAACGCTGACACAACTGTCCGGAATAAATCCCCCTATTGGTGGAGCTGAAGATTGCAGTCGAAGTAGACTGACAAGATCAGGAGGAACTCACGTTCTGCTAAACACAGCCCATGTGCTGTAACTGCATATCGACGTCCTTATTTTATTTTCTTCTTCTTTTGATGGAAGACGCCCTCGATTTTTTTTGGGTGGAGAGACTGCATTTGGAGATTTGGAATTGCCGCCGTCCCACTTCTTCTGTTCTCCAACCGCAGTTTAAGATCCTAGCATCTTTCGCTATATTCGTTATGTTGTCCTACGTTGTGAATTGTGATGGACAGCCGCGCGTGCATGTTCCGGATGGTCATGGGATCACCTCAGCATCTACCGCAAAAGTCACCCTCCAACACAGCTGATATCGTTCCTTCCAATCCAACCAAATGCCTCTCTTTGAGTCTTGACTTGAGCGCCAAGGGGGAAGAAAGCAGTAGAAACACGACCACGCCGGCCCATAATACCCATATACCTTTGCACCGCTCACATCTGATCGACTCCCTTATCCTTGCTCTTGCTCATATCTCCATGTTTGTTTGCGACACACACATCCGCCCATACTGGTCAAAGGTCACGTCAGAAGAGAGAAGAGACTGAAACTCTGAAACACATGGTACACGCAGAAGAGACCATTTTTTGATCAATCTCGATCTGACGGTGAGGCTTGAGGCGTGCCATACTGCCATGCCACCAGGGGTCATAGGACTCGTATTGTTGCCCATCTCCTGTCCGGTCCAGTCCAGGCCATGGTCGTCGTCCCTGTAATGTAAGCCCAGAAAAAATAATCAGCCAGGGCGACAGCGCGCCGCGCGAAAGGGCCAGGACGATGGGCCGGACCGAGAGCCTCCTCTGGTCTGGTCCGCCGGCCTGCTTATCCTCCACCGTTCTGTGCCTGTGTTTCCGGTGAACCTCCCTCCTCTCCGCAGCCCGCAGGCGCAATCATCAACCATGATGATGCACACGGAGACGCAGACAAAGTGGGCTTAACTAAAGACGAAAAGGATTAGCGGAGCAGTTGCGGCATTTTAGCAGCTCCACGACGGGGAAAAGGGGCGCATTAGTTGGTTGGGAGACAGTCAGCACGAGCCCCACCACCCCCGCCCCGGCTCCGGCTCCACCGATGCCATTGCCACCACCACTGACCGCGCCCGCCCACCGCATCGCCCCGGCCCGGCCGGCCCTCGCGCATGTGCCGTCGACCACTGGCCGGTGTACGGTACGGCTCCCACACCACGGCGCGCTTTTGCCCTTTCCCGACGAGGGCCGCCCGGTGGCCCCGCCCCGGGGTGCCATGCGAGCGTCGCCTGCCCGCCTGGCTTGTGGCGACGCGAATGCTACGCGCCGAGGACCGAGGGGCGAGGGGGGATGCCGATGCCATGATGGGTGGGCGCATGATGGCCCGCCGGCCGTTGGATGGATGACGAGTGGGCTGGCGATCGCGACGTCACCCGTCGATTCGGTTCGGCGCGGCGGCGGCCTGGGACAGCGCCGGCGCCGCTATATAGGCCTTGTTTATCTCAAATTCACCTCCCAAATCTATCTATTATCTTATTATAATAGAAGCAAAAAAGGAGCCACCAGATTCGCCGAGAGGGTCTAGAAACTCCCACATTAATCTAAAAAAAGAGAAGAATATATGCCGTCGGATTTTATAAACATCTAACGGTCCATGTTATTCCGTTAATTTAAAAAAAAAGGAATATATACCGTCGGATTGTACGAAGATCTAACGATCCACATTAATCCAATAAATTTAGAACAAATATGATTAATAAATAGATAAATAAAAATAAACAACATGAGATATTCCGTTATTTAAAAAAAAAGAAAAAGAATATATACCGTCAGATTTTAACGCAGAAGAGACCATTTTTTGATCAATCTCGATCTGACGGTGAGGCTTGAGGCGTGCCATACTGCCATGCCACCAGGGGTCATAGGACTCGTATTGTTGCCCATCTCCTGTCCGGTCCAGTCCAGGCCATGGTCGTCGTCCCTGTAATGTAAGCCCAGAAAAAATAATCAGCCAGGGCGACAGCGCGCCGCGCGAAAGGGCCAGGACGATGGGCCGGACCGAGAGCCTCCTCTGGTCTGGTCCGCCGGCCTGCTTATCCTCCACCGTTCTGTGCCTGTGTTTCCGGTGAACCTCCCTCCTCTCCGCAGCCCGCAGGCGCAATCATCAACCATGATGATGCACACGGAGACGCAGACAAAGTGGGCTTAACTAAAGACGAAAAGGATTAGCGGAGCAGTTGCGGCATTTTAGCAGCTCCACGACGGGGAAAAGGGGCGCATTAGTTGGTTGGGAGACAGCACGAGCCCCACCACCCCGCCCCGGCTCCGGCTCCGGCTCCGGCGATGCCATTGCCACCACCACTGACCGCCCGCCCACCGCATCGCCCCGGCCGGCCCTCGCGCATGTGCCGTCGACCACTCATGCGCGGCCGGTGTACGGTACGGCTCCCACACCACGGCGCGCTTTTGCCCTTTCCCGACGAGGGACGGCAGGGCCGGGCCGCCCGGTGGCCCCGGGGTGCCATGCGAGCGCCGCCTGGCTTGTGGCGACGCGAATGCTACGCGCCGAGGACCGAGGGGCGAGGGGGGGATGCCGATGCCATGATGGGTGGGCGCATGATGGCCCGCCGGCCGTTGGATGGATGACGAGTGGGCTGGCGATCGCGACGTCACCCGTCGATTCGGTTCGGCGCGGCGGCGGCCTGGGACAGCGCCGGCGCCGCTATATAGGCCTTGTTTATCTCAAATTCACCTCCCAAATCTATCTATTATCTTATTATAATAGAAGCAAAAAAGGAGCCACCAGATTCGCCGAGAGGGTCTAGAAACTCCCACATTAATCTAAAAAAAGAGAAGAATATATGCCGTCGGATTTTATAAACATCTAACGGTCCATGTTATTCCGTTAATTCAAAAAAAACAAAAGAATATATACCGTCGGATTTTATGAAGATCTAACGATCTATATTAATCCAATAAATCTAGAACAAATATGATTAATAAATATATAAATAAAAATAAATAACATGGACCGTTAGATGTTCATAAAATCTGACGGCATATATTCTTCTCTTTTTTAGATTAACGTGGGATTTTCTAGGCCCTCTCGGTGAATCTGGTGGCTC
>OAMR01000308.1:598470-627819 GCA_900205405.1 Echinochloa crus-galli
TAAATTTACTATGAAAAAGAAGATTCTCCATCACGTCAAAATGTCATAACATGCATGGAGTACTAAAAGTAGATGAAATCAAAAACTAATTGCACAGTTTTGTTGTACTCTGCGAGACGAACATTCTGAGCCTAATTAATCAATTTTTGGATAATTTTTCATAAATACAAACGAAATACTACAGTAGCGTAATGATTATAAAGTGACATCTTACTCCCAAATTCAACACTCCAATTCTAAAACATCTAAACAAGGGGCCTCTGGACGGCCAGGTTCCTGGCCTGACCCAGTGATCCGTTCGACAAGTCTTTTCTTCGGACGACAAGACCGACTGACCGTTCGTTCATCCCAACGTCCAGTTGTGTCACCGCTCACCGTGTGTTGTGTCCACAAAACGATGGCGTGTTTAGATCCCAAATTTTACCTTTAAAGTGTATTATGTAAAAATAAATTTTTCATCACACCAAAATGTCAGAACATGTATAGAGTACTAAACGTATATGAAATCAAAAACTAATTGTACAGTTTTGTTATACTCTGCGAGGTGAACATTTTATGTCTAATTAATCAATTTTTAAACAACTTTTTACATGTACAAACGAAATGCTATAGTGCACACGCGCCAAAAAGCCAAAATTTAGCTCTCAAATTTAAGAACTAAAAACATGGCGAACAGTATTTGCAAGCTCGGCCCGTTAGTTCTCTTGAAAAGTCAAAAATTCTCTCTCCAAACTTCACTATTCACCTATCACATCAAATCTCTCTCCTCATGGAGCACTAAACGTGGGCAAATAGAAAAACTAAGTACATAGCTTTGATGTATACGACGAGACGAATCTTTTGAGACTAGTTAGATCATGGTATGACAATAATTACCACAAATAAACGAAAAGTGCTATAGTATGCTACCTTGTCCGATGTGACATTTTCACCAAACTTCACGTTCCCTTTTTACTGGGGGTGTGTTTAGTTCAAAAACAAGGAAGAGAAAGTTTGGTGAAAATGTCACATCGGACACTGTAACGCACTGTTGCAATTTTCGTTTGTTTGTGATAAACATTGTTCCACCATGACCTAATTAGGCTCAAAAGATTGGTCTCGTCATGTACATCAAAACCATGTACTTAGTTTTTTTATTTACCTATATTTAGTGCTTCATATGAGGAGAGAGATTTGATGTGATTTGATGTGACAGGTGAAAGTGAAGTTTGAAGAGAGAATTTTAGGATGTTTGTGGAATTATTTGGCCGCAGCCCTCGTCGTTGAATCTTGACGCCTTTGGCACCCCAATTTGGGAGTTGGAAAACCGAGCCGCACTGTAGCATTTCGTTTGTATGTATTAAATTATCCAAAAATTAATTAATTAGACTCAAAAAGTTCGTCTCGCAGAGTACAACAAAACTGTGTAATTAGTTTTTGATTTCATCTATATTTAGTAGTCTATACATGTTACGATATTTTAATGTGATGGAAATCTTTTTTTACGTAGTGAACTTTGGATGTAAATTTGGGAACTTTGCATCGATCATTCAAGGCGCAGCAGGACAGGCCAAGGGCGGCAGCCGCTGGCGCCGCCAATAAATAAACCCGCACTCGCCCCTCGCGCCTCCTGCCATTAACGCCAGATCCTAGCCCCGCCATCAATGCCGTTAGCCCGAGCTCGAGATCAGAGGTGAGGAGGCTGGCCTCGTCCTTGTGTGCGCGCGAGGCCTGCCCACCGTGACACGCGCCCCGCGCCGCTGTGTGTGTACTCCGTATAAAGCGCACCGCCGCCCCTCCATCAGGCTCAGTTGAGTCTGCTGCTGCTGCGGTCCCTGACGACGCCGCGCGTCCGTGAGCCGACTTGACTGACCTCGGCGGCGCGTAGGCGTAGGGGCACACGCACCGACGCGCGCGCCCGGCGGGGAGGGATGCTCACGTGCATCGCGTGCTCCAAGCAGCAGTTCGCCGCCGGCGGGCCGCCGCTCCACGAGCCGCCGGAGGACGACGACGTAGCTGATGGCGGCGGCGGCGGCGCGGCGACGCCCAGCACGCGCCATGCCATCAAGGCGCTAACCGCCCAGGTGGGTTCTCTCGCCTGCCTTCTCGGCGCAGTGTTTGTCGTTGCGGGTGGGCGCCTTCGAATCTCGATTTCGTTTTCTCGTTTTGCTGGCGTTCTGGTCTCAAGTTAGCCCCTTCAAATGTACGTTGCTGATGAACCTGGAACATTGGAACCGGCGCAAAGTAATCGAATTGTGTCCTTCAAGGTCTTGGGATTTGTCGCTCGCTGCAAATTTCTCGTCTCGAGGCTGTAGTAGAGTCAGATCGGATGGGATTCGGGAACTGACGGGTCCTTTTCTCGGGGTTCAGATCAAGGACATGGCGCTCAAGGCGTCGGGCGCGTACCGGCACTGCAAGCCCTGCGCGGGCTCCTCGGCGGCGGCCTCGCGTCGCCACCACCCGTATCACCACCGCGGCGGTAGCGCCTTCGGGGGCTCCGACGCCGGCTCGGCCTCCGACCGCTTCCACTACGCGTACCGTCGCGCCGGGAGCTCGGCAGCCTCGACCCCGCGGCTGCGCAGCGGAGGCGCCGCCCTCTCAAGCGGGGACGCCACGCCGTCCATGAGCGTGCGCACGGATTTCCCCGCCGGCGACGAGGAGGAGGAGGACGACGAGATGGCGTCAGAAGGCGGTGGCAAGGAGGATGACGCCAAGGAGTGGGTGGCGCAGGTGGAGCCTGGCGTGCTCATCACCTTCGTCTCGCTGGCGCAAGGTGGCAACGACCTCAAACGCATTCGATTCAGGTGCGCTCCTTCGCCTACTTGGGATGATTCATTTCTAGTTTACAAGTCGATTACTTGACACAAGAGATTCCATCCACTTTGTCCATTTTAGCAAACTTGATTCAGATTTTTGTGTCACGCTACATGGGAATAGAGCAGTGTTGGTGGTAAATCTGGTAAAACATTTCCATATACTACCTCCAGATCGTTTTATTTGACGCTGCCTAGCTCAAAGTTGAACTAGCCAGCGACAAATATTATGGATGGAGGTAGTAGATGAGACAAGCTGTCATTTTTGGAGCTTCTGAACTAGCTGCTCGCCTGTTCCTAAAGGTGCGAACTGAGAAGTTGACCTGTGGTGGACGGTGCAAATCAAACTTCAGACAGTAATTTACTTCATTTGCTGATTAAACTCAGTAGACTCACTACAGTTCCTTGATTACTGTACAATAGGATTGTTTCTTTGTTAGCCTCCACATCTGAAATTTTTCCAAAAGATCGCTCACATTTTAGTTTAAGTGGTTGACTTCCCTAACTCCGTTTTAGCATTCTATTTCTTCTGTTTTTTCTAGTGCGATGTGCCTCAAAAGCTTTTGAACAACCATCCAAATTCCAATCGAACCTATAGATAAAGGGTGGAGACTTGAAACTTCTTTCCAGACAATATTATACCCTCCTTAGCCGAGTGGAATCCAGATTGGATTCGAGGATGGATGTAAAGCATGCCATGCCCCTGGAATAGCAAGGAACATGTTCTACTCTTTAAAATAAGTACAAGGACCACTAACTCCTATGCAACCCCATTAGTTTAACCCATAAGCACCTAAGCTAATCTGTGTGCACCGTGCGGCTTCTTACACTGTTTTTGCCGTTGCACATTTGCCCTGTAGTAAATCCCCAATATAATCAGGAAATTTACTCTTTAGTATGCAAGAGGGACAACCTGGTGCATTGTTAAAGACAATCACATTACTCCACTCATTGTCAACTCTATGACAGAGAGCTCCATTTAACTCCACACGTGCTGCAGCCAGGCCCAAGTCCATACATGTCGGCAAGCATGTTGTAGGGTCATTATAAGTGCTTATATTAAGTGTCTGTCTCTTATAAACATGATCATGTCAGCTGCCCACCGTGGAAAAGAGTTTTTAATTTACTACTGCTTCTAGTACACTGCGGGGACAAGTCCTGCTTGTGCATTTGTGATGCTCTAGCCTGTCCATATCATGTATATTTGTTTTACTGAAGGTGCTTGCTGCTTCTGGTCTAGTAGTAATTAAGAGTTAGTAACACTATCAAACAATGGAGGCATGAGGGGCCCACAGCCAATATTTCTTCTGTATGGTTAATCAAGAAGCTAAATGGAAAGAGAGATGAGCAGACAAGTGTTAAGTGCTGCTACCCTCTCTCTTCCTTTTGGCCTTTTGGTCAAGAGAGATTGTTGGTGTTGGTTTTGTGGTTTTGACATGTAGTTTGGGTTCCTCCACAACAGAATACTAGGTGACTAGGCGGGCCATCCAACCTGGATGCTGTTTGGCAGCGTTTTCCCTAGTATGTGGGCGGACATCCTATTCAAGAAATGGTGCTACCATTGTTAGCAGATCTTGCAAATGAGAAATCACTATTGCAAACTTAGTCTGGATACTGCAAAAGAAAGTCGGCATTAAGAATATGCTCACTGTAAATTTGTAGTGTTCAGATTGAGTTTATAATGGTTGTTTTATCAGATTTGTCTGCGAGTGTGGTAGCATTTTTTTAGCAAGATTCTTGGGATGAGTTCCTCATGGCCAGCTATGCTCATTGGTCCCCACTAGGATTTTAGTTATATAATATTATTTTACAACTTGAATACAAGCTGGATCTTAAGATGAGTGCAGGTGTCTTGTTTTTAGTATATTGGTTCTAGATCTGAAATGGGTGGGCATGGGGGACATCGGATGTGGAAGCCTATGGATCACTGGCTAGGTTTGGTAACGTTGGTCTGACAGCCAATGTTGTCATGGGATGCACTCTACCGAAGCTGCCTATTCCCAGTCAATCACTTGATTGTAGGGTTCTGTTGCAACTCTAAGGTTTGTTATAAAAAAAACCCAAGGCATGGGGACCACAGTAATTAGCATTACAAATCTGAATTGCATCATCTCCTATTGGCCCTTTAGCGTGATAGATATACATTACTATCAGATAACATTTCATAGTCAAAGATTGTCCTCCAACTAATAGGGAGATTTTAACCATCTAATTTCCATTCTAAATGATTTGGGAACTGTGTTTTGCTGCTCACCAATTCTGCATTTAACATTGATAGGATAAGTTGATTGATTGTTCGATATATTGAACCTAGGGTTCTGCAGTACTTTATCTTGGTATGTCGGTTTGACTCAAATGTAGATCAGCAACTGACAACTGTTTTTGAGGCATGCATAGGAGACCATCAGTTTCTGATATGGATGTGCATGCTTGCTTATTTGTTTCTGTGGAAGTTCTTTGAAGATGTATGTAACCATATCATATTTGTTCCTTTGCACGTGATGGTGTATGATAGCCGTGAGATGTTCAACAAATGGCAAGCACAGAGGTGGTGGGCTGAAAACTATGACAAAGTTATGGAACTTTACAATGTCCAGAGGTTTAATCAAACTGTACCTCTCCCCACTACTCCAAAATCTGAAGATGAGGTGAGGATGCCACTCAATTTATCCTTTCTATCTCGATAACCACAGATATTTTTTGTGTTATTGCTGATACATTATTCCATGGCATTTGTTTCCTTCTATAGAGCTCCAAGGAAGACAGCCCAGTAACCCCGCCACTGGACAAGGAGCGATTGCCTCGCACCTTCAACAGACCAATGTCAGGTGGTGGAGTTACGTGCTACTCTTCTTCGGATTCTCTTGAGCATCACTCGAACCGCTACTGTAATGGCAACCACCACCATGATGGGCACCAATTCTGTGATTCCATGGGGTTGGCATCAACACCTAAGTTGTCTAGTATCAGTGGAGCCAAGACAGAAACCTCATCTATGGATGCATCAATGAGGACAAGCTCTTCTCCTGAAGAGGTTGACAGGTCTGGTGAGCTCTCGGTTTCCATCAGCAATGCCAGCGACCAGGAGAGGGAGTGGGTCGAGGAAGACGAGCCAGGTGTATATATCACCATCCGGGCTTTGCCTGGTGGCATCAGGGAACTTCGCCGCGTTCGGTTCAGGTTTATGTTCTGCTCTGCTTCAGTGCTCTCCCATTAGCTTTCTCTAAACCTGCAATGTCGTACTGGAGTAACTTCTGGTCAGCAAATTGATGAGGCAGTACTAACTAGGCTGGGAAAAAGAAGGCACACATAAGCCTTCACTGAAATACAATTCTACTGCTAGTCTCTCCGCAACTGATACATGATCACTTACATGATCCTTTTGTTGCAGCCGGGAGAAGTTCAGCGAGATGCATGCCAGGCTATGGTGGGAAGAGAACCGAGCCAGGATACACGAACAGTACCTCTGAGAAGCCCCATCACTGCTCCCTTCAGTTGAGCTGACGATGGTCCATGCTTGTACATAACATTTCTCCCTGTGTTTCGAGCTTCGTTTGATGTTTGTACTAACCTAGGGTCCCGTTTCACGGCAAGTTTTGTATTTTCGTTCAATTTTTACGTCTTGATCACCAGTTTGGACAGGAAGTCTGTTCTAGCAACTCCATTCAGGTCAAAAGGGTGTTTTAGCCTAGTATAAGAAAAATAGGTCGCAAAAAAAAGTATGCTTTCACTTTCCCGGTTACCAAAAGTGTCTTTCCATTATCGTGGGTGCTTCATGGATCTTCAATTATACATTTATGCTACTAACATGTTATGTTCCATCTGTATTAGATAGATATGGCGTTATTGTTGGTTTGCTTGTGTGCACCATTTTGTTGCTGGCCTGCTGCCGTCTTGTTGTACTTAAGCTCTTCCAGACAGCACAATTATGAAACACAAGTTGGTACTGAGTGGCTTGAAAACCGGATGTAAATTGTAATGGGCATGCCCCGACTCAAAACCACTTTAGTGACGGCTTGACCGTGACGCGAGTGAACGCAAGCAAGTTGGCATTCGGTGGCTTGAAAAGGCTGAAGGAAGAGGTAGCTGTTGCCCTCTCCTGAGTCTCTATTTTCAAGCCTCCTTTGCACAGGAAGCGAACAAGAGCGAAAGAAGCTGCTGGCCGTTGGATCGCACAATCAAAGGTTCCTATTAAAGCACTGATGAGAAATCAGCCTTGGTTTCTACTAGACTGTCGACTGATGCAGCAGACAGTAGGTTTCTTGTTCAGCGACCTCCCCATGTATACGTCAAAGAAAAACTGCAACAAATCCAAGGACACATGTCAATGTGACGTATGCCGCACTACCTCCTTGCGGACTTGTGGTAGACTGGTAGTGAGTTGTCACCATCCAGTATTGGCCAAATGTCTATAGCATACTACTATACCATTAAGCGCCCTACATGCTAATTACTGGAATTTCCTGTCCTAATCAAGCTAATTACTGGAATTTCCTGTCCTAATCAAGCGAATCAAGAGAATCGCTTTAGGACTTGGGTAGGCTAATCCTCACTAAGTGCTAAGACAGGTAAAGTCGATCTGTGATTACTCAGCATAATTTCCAAAGAACCAGAAGTTTTGGGCATTACTCGGTATGAGAATAACACCCAATTCAAGTTTAAGAACTATGCCCTTCTCTCTGTTTCTAACATTTTGCATAGCTCAGTAAGGCTAGAATTTGGGAACAAATTGGAGTCAAACTATTTCTTCCTTGGATGATGGCATGGTGCAAACCTCTGACATTTGAAAGATGAGGCACAAAGGTTCAGCATAGTTTTCTCGGCACCAGTGATATATAACACAAACATTTTCTGTTTCCTGAAATTTCATGACATTCAGCGGCAGCTAGGCAATGCATCCATTTCACACTGAATCTCGTGCACCGGCGTTATCAAGCATGATGTGAATTCGCTTGGAATATAAACCATAAACCCAGAGGTCCACCACAATGATTTGCGTTAAAAGAAGAGTATGAAGTCAAGAGGGTGTCTTATACGCTTAACCAAAACACAAAAGGGTAGTATTAGACAGTAACTGGCGCTTTTAGAAACATAAACTAACAACGGGAATGAAGACCACAAAACTTTAACCGATCCAGCCTAAGAGAATGATAAAATAAACAATGGATAAAAAGAGAATCATTATCACAGACAAAATAGTTTAGACAATTATTGGTGTGACAGAGTTGCAAGTAATTCTCAATCAAACTAAAGGCATTTGCATAGTGCAGTTAGTTGAAACATCATCAACATTCAACAATCTTTGCTTATTCAAAGAAAATAGTCTCATGCCAGCTAGCTAACTTTGCCACCTTCTCCAGGATAAACTCAAAAAAGGCTGAACAAGAAAACTGACAAAAAGGGTGTTTCCGAACAGTATTCAAATCACTCTAATTGCACGTTTCTGTGCATAAGAACACCTTCATAACAATAGATACCACTAGCTTCCCTGCAAGCTGCAAAAGTATCAGTAGGATAGTACACAGAACTTTATGTCCATCATTCATATTCAAATCTGGTTGATGATCAGAACGGAGACAAAAGAATTGACATGAAGCACTTCTGATGTTTGGTGGCTGTGAATGGAAAACACGGATCTGTTTGCCACGTCTCGTCTGAAGCATGACAATAGTTTATTATGTAAACAGCCAAAGCACAAACTGTTACACTAGAATCATAAGCACAAACACAAATTTTGCTGCGCACATATTTAATTGTATCTATTATATACTTGTTCACTACCAAGTGCCATCTTCCCAATGAATTACAGACATACTAAAAAAATGTCCTATTAAGATGGAATACAGACAACATTGTTAGTAGCCAGACCACAGAGAGGTATAAAGGCACTTGCCAACAACTGTATTAAAAAACACGAAAGGTTCAGCACATACAAAGCTTTTGAGTCAATCAGATCAAGACACACCCACCAATTTGCTGAATAGTGTCAGGAAATGCAACAGAAAAACATAACCAGGGCACAATAATGTATAAGCAACATGGATTGCATTGATTTGGAAACTTGATTAGAGGAACAAACGAAGATTATCTACAAACATTTTATCATCATTTTTTTCAACACATAACATATCAAGTGTTGGAAATGAACTAAAGAAACAAAGCAAAAGCACCTGATTACTGCTGTCTATACTTGTCATCAAATGTCACGCAAGGCCTCTCTCCTGGCCCTTGTCCGATAGCCGCTTGAGGAACTCATAGGTGGTGATCATGGTTGTGGCAGACAATGACATGGATGCCCACCTCGGGCCAAGCCCCCTGTAACAAGCAGCCCATCCGCCTTCCTTGATCAGCCTCCGCACCGTCCTCCCCACGGTAATCGCCTCGCCGTCCCCGTCCATAACCTGCATCCTGGTCTTGATGGTGTCCAGTGGCATGGTCACAAGCGCTGATGCACCGCCAGCCATTGCAGCACTCACTCCCTGCACTACCATAACAGTCTTGCAACCTGGCTGCAGCGAAGAATCCCCATCGCCAAGATCAATTTCTTGAACACCAACACCATACTCACATAAGTAGCAGCCAATCCCACTCCAAATTATCTTCTGTGACAGTGAGTAAGTTGCCCACCACACGGCATTGGAGGGGGCATATGTTAGGATGGACATGCCAAAGCCACGGTACAGGCCGCGCAGGCCATCGGAACCTACAATCTTGCGGAAGGCATCGATGCCACCACGGTAACGGGAGGAAGGGCAAGGATTGCCCTGAACCATGAGGCGCTGGCTGATCACGTCGACGGGTGTCCACACGATCTGCGCAGCAATGGCGGCGGAGAGGCCCGCGGCAGCACCGGCTGCCGCGGACGCAGCGGGCTCTGGTGCGCCGAGGCTGAGCGCAACGGGACCTACGGCGGAGCGCGTGGCCTCGAGCGCACCCATGTAGAGCGCGCGCGCAGGGACGGTGCCGGCGAGGGAGGTGGCGAAGCCGCGGTAGAAGGCGAGGGGCCCCTCCCGGCGCAGGATCGCCGCAGCCGCGGCGATGGCAGAGGGAGGGAGCGCTGCCGCCCCAGCTGCGGCCGCGGCGGCGGAGGCGAGTCCCGGCGATCTATGGCCTCTCCTCCATGCCGGCGCGGCGGAGAGAGCAGAACGTGCTGAAGAAGCTTTGTCCCACGAGTGTCACACAACGTTTGCGTCCCAGAGCAGTGCAGACATGTCGACGGCGGCGGCGGCGGCTAGGGTTTTGGGTGGGGGAGATGCGCGTGACAATAAAAGCCAGAAGCGAGGAAGCGAAGCAAAGCAAAGGCAAAACAGAGCAAAGCGGTGGGCGTGGGAAGAAGGAAGCGAAGGGTGTGGAACAGCGTCCGACGTGGCACGCCGCGCTTATCCTAAGTTCACTCGGGCCTCTGAGGCCCAAAACGAGAATTGATCCATAAGTACCCACACACACACATCGCAAAGAAAATAAAAGAAGAAGATAGCCCATAAGTCTAAAAAAAATACGAGCAAACGCCAAGAGCCCATAATTGGATTCATTTTCCATGCCTGTTGTTCCAGGACCTTTGCTTTTCCTTAAACTTTCAAACTCCTCTTTCTATTATAAGCCATAAACTATTTTGAACCATTGTGTTGCTTAAAATTGGTCAACAAAATTTCATCCAATACAAATATCTTTCTTATTTCCTTAACGGAAAAAGTCCAAATCACCCCCCTCAAGTATAGCAAAAGTCCGGGTAACCTCCTAAACTATGTTTTGGTTTAATTTACCCCTAAACTATGTTATTTGATCCAACTTACCCCTTAACACAATTTGTCTTCTTACCCCTTAATATAATTTGTCTTTTTTGTTTCTCCATGCACAAGATGAATTTTAATTTGAGACTTTGCAGGGAGGTAGTGAACATCATAATCTATATTAGAAAATATTTTACAATTTTTCATCACTACTTTCTATATAAACATTGTATTTTAAGGATAACTTTATTATTAAATATATTACCCTATCAAAACAGTGACAAAAAATTATGATATATTATTTAACATGTCTTATATTTCTGCTATAATTTTGCAAGAGTTAAACTTTAAATTCTACTTGTGCATGGAGAAACAAAAAAGACAAATTATGTTAAGGGGTAAATTGAACCAAATGACATAGTTTAGGGGTAAACTGAACCAAGAATTATATTAGGGGTTATCCAAACTTTGCTATACTTGAGGGGAGTAATTTAAACTTTTTGTTTACGGGGATTTTTTCCCTCATGCAGGTGGAATATTATTAGTGTTTAATAAGTATATAGCTTGAGAATACAAGATCGATGTAGACACTTATTGAGAATAGCCTTAGGCCTTAGTCACGATGTCCGAACTCCGACTAATGGCTAGATGAAGCGTGAAACACGCAGGCATATGAACTGATCACACTTTCTCATACACGAACCTGTCAAATGAACCTTTGTCGCACGCAAAGTGAGTTCAGTTTCAATGTGCGTCGTATTCTTGCCGCAGTTGTCTAAACAAAACAAAAGGCAAGTACCAGTACCACAGGTCTAAATCTGCGGGCTTAAAAAAATAAGTGATCGGAGATGAGCGAGGGAAGCTGCAAGACAAGTAAGACAAGCGTTACTTGCTAATTTATTCGCAACATTGCATCAACCGAGCGGCGATTGGTCTGTTGGCAAAATGGATCCGCATCAAGTCATCATCCGGGCTAGCCATACTGTTTGGTGGCTGCGGCATTTTTTTATCACGAAACTTTGAAGAATGAAGGCTTCTGTCAGCTTCAGAACTCTGCTTTTCATTGACACCAAATTGAAGTCTGCATATTTGTACCCTCTCAGACCAAAACCAGCCTAACAGCTTTCTTGAAAAAAAAACACCCTCTGTTTCCATTGCCATGGACGCCGCAGCGGCAGCATGCATCCATAACCTGCATCCTGGTCTTGATGGTGTCCAGTGGCATGGTCACAAGCGCTGATGCACCGCCAGCCATTGCAGCACTCACTCCCTGCACTACCATAACAGTCTTGCAACCTGGCTGCAGCGAAGAAACCCCATCGCCAAGATCAATTTCTTGAACACCAACACCATACTCACATAAGTAGCAGCCAATCCCACTCCAAATTATCTTCTGTGACAGTGAGTAAGTTGCCCACCACACGGCATTGGAGGGGGCATATGTTAGGATGGACATCCCGAAGCCACGGTACAGGCCGCGCAGGCCATCGGAACCTACAATCTTGCGGAAGGCATCGATGCCACCACGGTAACGGGAGGAAGGGCAAGGATTGCCCTGAACCATGAGGCGCTGGCTGATCACGTCGACGGGTGTCCACACGATCTGCGCAGCAACGGCGGCGGCGAGGCCCGCGGCAGCACCGGCTGCCGCCGACGCAGCGGGCTCTGGTGCGCCGAGGCTGAGCGCAACGGGACCTACGGCGGAGCGCGTGGCCTCGAGCGCACCCATGTAGAGCGCGCGCGCAGGGACGGTGCCGGCGAGGGAGGTGGCGAAGCCGCGGTAGAAGGCGAGGGGCCCCTCCCGGCGCAGGATCGCCGCAGCCGCGGCGATGGCAGAGGGAGGGAGCGCTGCCGCCCCAGCTGCGGCCACTGGGGCGACCTGGAGGCGCGTCTTGAGGACGACGGCGGGGTAGAGCGCCGCCGAGACGGCGGAGAAGAGCCCGGCGCCCAGGACGAAGAAGCGCGCCTTGTCGAGCCGCTCCCAGCGGATGTCCTCCGGGAGCTGCAGTCCCTGGGAGCCCTCATCCTTCTCCGCCGCCGCGTGCGGCGGCGGAGGCGAGTCCCGGCGATCTATGGCCTCTCCTCCATGCCGGCGCGGCGGAGAGAGCAGAACGTGCTGAAGAAGCTTTGTCCCACGAGTGTCACACAACGTTTGCGTCCCAGAGCAGTGCAGACATGTCAGCGGCGGCGGCGGCGGCTAGGGTTTTGGGTTGGGGAGATGTGCGTGACAATAAAAGCCAGAAGCGAGGAAGCGAAGCAAAGCAAAGGCAAAACAGAGCAAAGCGGTGGGCGTGGGAAGAAGGAAGCGAAGGGTGTGGAACAGCGTCCGACGTGGCACGCCGCGCTTATCCTAAGTTCACTCGGGCCTCTGAGGCCCAAAACGAGAATTGATCCATAAGTACCCACACACACACATCGCAAAGAAAATAAAAGAAGAAGGTTAAACTTTAAATTCTACTTGTGCATGGAGAAACAAAAAAGACAAATTATGTTAAGGGGTAAATTGAACCAAATGACATAGTTTAGGGGTAAACTGAACCAAGAATTATATTAGGGGTTATCCAAACTTTGGCTATACTTGAGGGGAGTAATTTAAACTTTTTGTTTACGGGGATTTTTTTCCCTCATGCAGGTGGAATATTATTAGTGTTTAAATAAGTATATAGCTTGAGAATACAAGATCGATGTAGACACTTATTGAGAATAGCCTTAGGCCCTTAGTCACGATGTCCGAACTCCGAACTAATGGCTAGATGAAGCGTGAAACACGCAGGCATATGAACTGATCACACTTTCTCATACACGAACCTGTCAAATGAACTCTTTGTCACACGCAAAGTGAAATTCAGTTTCAATGTGCGTCGTATTCTTGCCGCAGTTATCTAAACAAAACAAAAGGCAAATACCAGTAGCCACAGTCTAAATCTGCGGGCCTTAAAAAAATAAGTGATCGGAGATGAGCGAGGGAAGCTGCAAGACAAGTAGACAAGCGTTACTTGCTAATTTATTCGCAACATTGCATCAACCGAGCGGCGATTGGTCTGTTGGCCCAAAATGGATCCGCATCAAGTCATCATCCGTGGGCTAAGCCATACTGTTTGTTTGGTGGCCTGAGGCATTTCTTTATCACGAAACTTGAAGAGTGAAGACTTCCATATCTGTCAGCTTGGAGAACTCTGCTTTTCATTGACACCAAATTGAAGTCTTCATATTTGTACGCTCTCAGACCAAAACAAGCCTAACAGCTTTCTTGAAAAAAAAAACCACCCTCTGTTTCCACTGTCATGGACGCCGGCAGCGGCAGCACGCACTTCGTGATGGTGCCATGGCTGGCCTTTGGCCACATCCTCCCCTTCACGGAGCTCGCAAGGCGCATAGCCCTGCAAGGCCACCGGGTAACCCTCCTCTCCACGCCAAGAAACACCCGCCGGCTTATCCGCATCCCTCCGGACCTCGAGGCCCTCGTCCGCGTCGTGGAGCCCACCACACGGCATTGGAGGGGGCATATGTTAGGATGGACATCCCGAAGCCACGGTACAGGCCGCGCAGGCCATCCGAACTTACAATCTTGCGGAAGGCATCGACGCCACCACGGTAACGAGAGGCACGGCAGGGGTTGCCCTGAACCATGAGGCGCTGGCTGATCACGTCGACGGGTGTCCACACGATCTGCGCAGCAATGGCGGCGGAGAGGCCCGCGGCAGCACCGGCTGCCGCGGACGCAGCGGGCCGTGCCTCCGCCGAGCCTTCGACGCCGCGTTCTCCGCCAAGCTGTCGGACATCCTTCGGTGCGCGGAGCCGCCGTCGAGGCCCGACTGGGTCCTCATCGACTACGCCGCGTACTGGGCGCCCGCGGCCGCGGCGCGGCACGGCGTGCCGTGCGCGTTCCTGAGCATGTTCGGCGCCGCGGCGCTCGGCTTCTTCGGCGCCCCGGCGGCGCTCATGGGCGTCGGGGAGCACGCCAAGACGACGCTGGAGCACCTCACCGCCGTCCCCGGCTACGTGCCGTTCCCGACCACCGTGGCGTTCCGCGCCCACGAGGTGCGCGCGATGCTCAGGCCGGGCATGGTCCCGGACGACTCCGAGGTGTCGGAGGGCTACCGGCCATGCCGGCGCGGCGGAGAGAGCAGAACGTGCTGAAGAAGCTTTGTCCCACGAGTGTCACACAACGTTTGCGTCCCAGAGCAGTGCAGACATGTCGACGGCGGCGGCGGCGGCTAGGGTTTTGGGTGGGGGAGATGCATGCCCGGCATCTGGTGGAGAAGAAGGTCGCCGTCGAGGTGGCGCGCGACGAGGAGGACGGCTCGTTCACGGCTGAGGACGTTGCCGCTGCTCTGAGGAGGGTCATGGTGGAGGACCAAGGCGAGGAGTTCGGGGCGAAGGTCCGGGAGCTCGCCGGAGTGCTCGGAAGTGACGAGGTGAACGATCAGTGCGTGCGAGATTTCCTCCGGTGCCTGTTGGAATACGGCAGGCGGCAACAAGGATAATTCCAGCCAACCACACTGCACGTGACACGACCACCCTTGGATTCCTTGTTTCTGAAATCTGAATCCATTTCCTGTCTGGAGAAACACAGAAAGGTGCCCGGCGGCCATGGCCCGTGGGCCCTTGGCGGCGGCAGTAAACTGTACCACACTGACATTCTTTCCTAGAGGCACCATCGCCACGGCTAATAAAGGTCTTATTTCAGCAGCTTACTGTCTTTGGTATTTTATATTCTACTGTACTTTCATCCGTCAAAAAGCTTCCTTGACGTTCTTGGTGAGTTGGTGACTATCGTCTGCCTGTCGTGCCTCTGCACAAAGTAGCTTGATGGAACTTCTCAAAGCTCTTCAGGAACCGGTGCCTCCTTTCTACTTCAGGTGCATTTATACAGCATCGCTAGTTCGCTACGATACCAGCGTTCAATTGGCCAACGCAAACTAAAAACTGTAGTATGACTTAGGAATATTTCCTACCGTTATTAGTATTAGTTATAAAAAACGAAAATCTAAGGTAAGAGCAATGTTTATTGCCAAAGTGGTCTGGTCCTATAAAAATAGTCTTTAACTATTTCCTATGCGCAGTTCATAAGATGGAGTCCACGTGAAAGAAAAAAACACGCCTTTACCAACTAAATTGAGCCCCTTCCAAAAGCAATCACACGGGGAGAGAGAAGAGAGCAGCAGGATAAGATCGTAGTGCAAAAACGGATGAGGAGATCTAGCGGTGTGTGTGTGCCTGGCCGCGGGCGCGCGCAATGGCACATGTAGACAGAGCACATGGACGCGGGGGGTGTGTGTTAGTGTGTGGGGTGTGGCAACACAGGCAAGCAATGGTAGGGAAGCAATGTCTGGTATTCTGAATATCTGTTATCTTATCTAAACATGTCATGAAAAATATAACTACTTCTCCGTTTATTCTTATAAGGCGCTCACGTATATCAAAAGTCAAACTTTAGAGTCTTGTACCAATAATTTAACCAACAAGTTTTATCTTTTATAGTACAAATTTATAATTGTTAGATTTTTTATCAAAAGTACTCTCGGGTAGAAGTCAAGCTCTCCTCGGCCAACCACGCTGCGGCTCTCTATTGGCGACAGCGCTACACTCTTCGGGAGTGCCGCCTAGGGGATGAGAACTCGAAGTTCTTCCACGCCTCGGCCTCCGCCCGACTCCGGCAGAACCACATCGCGGTGCTTGTTGATGGTGGTGTCCGGGTCTCCTCCCACCAAGGCAAGGCGCACCTCCTCCGCGGCTTCTACACCGACCTCCTGGGAACGAGCTGCCCCACCTCGCGTGACTTCCACCTCGACTCCTTCCTGCCGGTGGTTCCTGGGCTCGGCAGCCTGGATGCGCCTTTCACAGAAGAGGAAGCCCGGGACGCCCTCTGGGGATGCGCTCGGACAGCAGCCCCGGCCCAGATGGCTTTGGCCCTGCCTTCTTCAAGGCCTTCTGGCCATTGGTCAAGGCGGCCGTGATGGCGTTCTTGGAGGCGTTCCAGAGTGGAGCCCCGGACATGGAGGCGGCGAACAGGGCGTACATCGTGCTGCTCCCCAAGAAGGACGTGGTGGAAACCCCAAGCGACTTCAGGCCGGTCAGCCTTCAGAACTGCGCCCCCAAGATCGCATCCAAGATCATGACCTCTCGCCTGCAACGCCGGGTCGTTGAACTTGTGTCGCCCCTGCAATCCGGCTTCATCAAGGGGCGGTGCATCACCGACAACTTCCTCTTCGCCACCGAGCTCGTCCAGTGCTGCCACAAGCGTGGGGCGCGCACCATTGCGCTGAAGTTGGACTTCCGCAAGGCCTTCGACTCCGTCGCCTGGACCGCCCTCGATGACATCTTGGAGGCGAGGGGGTTCGGGGCACACTGGCGCACCATGGTCACCACCCTGCTCGCCACCGGGAAGACTGCGATCTTGCTCAACGGCGTCCCGGGGTCCTGGATTCAGTGCCGGCGTGGCCTCAGGTAGGGGGACCCGCTCAGCCCCTATCTCTTCCTCGTGGTGGCGGACCTGCTTCATCGGATGATTGCCCACGAGGGGAGTGGCCTCCGGCATCCCTTGGTCGACGACCTCCCCTGCCCTGTGGTGCAATACGCGGATGACACCCTGATCATCCTCCGCGCTGAGGAGGATCAGGTGCTCCGTCTTCGTCGCATCCTCGACAGCTTCGCCATGGCGACCGGCTTGCACATCAACTACCACAAGAGCACGTTCGTGCCCATCAACGTCGACGGGTCGCAGGCAGGGGTGCTCGCGGGCCTCACGGGGTGCCCCGTATCGACCTTCCCCCAGACTTATCTTGGGTTGCCGCTCTCCACCACCAAAATTCCAGCGGCGGTCCTAGACGCCTTGGCTGTCAAGGCGGAGCGGGCGGTCCCTGGCTGGCGGGCTGCGCTCCTTACCAAGGGCGGGCGCCTCACTCTGGTGGAGAGCGTCCTGATCGCGTAATCCATCTACGCCATGTCGACCATGCCCCTGCCCCTCTCCAAGGTGGCGAAAATCGACCGGCCTCGGAAGGGACTCTTCTGGGCAGGGGTGCCCAAGTGCAGTGGCGGCGCCTGCCAAGTCGCTTGGGAGCTCGCGTGCCGCTCCAAGGATGACGGGGGCATCGGGCCTCAAGGACCTTGCAGTGCTCAACAAGAGCTTGATGATCCGCCATGTGCACAAGCTGTTCGCCGGCGACAGCAACCCCTGGACGGACTGGGTCCGCTTCTGGTACGGTGGAGGGCGGGCGACGGCGGACACGCCGTGTTGGGCGTACATCAAGAGCCTGATTCCCCTCTACCGGGACCTGACCGAAGTGGAGGTCGGTGACGGCGCCATGACCTCCTTCTGGCATGATGCCTGGACGGAGGCGGGTGCGCTCGCCACGGCCCTCCCAGCCATCTACTCGCACTGCACCGCGCAGGAGGCCACGGTGGCGGAGGTGGTGGCAGCAGGAGGGCTTCGCCCGCAGCTCCTGCAGCCGCGCCTCACCGTGGTGGCTCAGGGCGAGCTTGCCCTCCTAGAGGCAGCGCTGGCTGCCTTCTCCCTGAGCGATCAACCGGACAGGCGTCGGCTCCGGGGGGCACGGGGGCCGCGATAGCTCACCCCGGGTAGGGGACTTCTACGTCCTCCTGAGGCCACCGATCGGAGGGCCTCCCATGTCGGACATCAACTGGGACTGCCTGGCCCAAAAAAGGTCAGGGTGTTCTTTTGGATCCTCCGGCATGACCGCACTCGCACGCGGGATTGGCTGTTCAGGCATGGTGTCCTCTCCTCTGCCGACTGCCCCTTCTGCATGGGGGTAACCGAGACTGCGGCTCATCTGTTCGTGCTCTGTCCGCGCCTCTACACGCTGTGGGCGCGCCTCCTCCCGGGGACACCCTCTCCCGAATCGACTCAGGGTGTTTTGGAGGCAATTGTCGCCTCGGTCGTCAACATAGGGATGCCACTGAAGCTGGCGCACACCGCTGCCATTGCGGTGGCATGGGTTGTTTGGAAAGCCCGCAACGCGATGGTCTTTGAGGGTCACTGCCTTGCGACCCGGGACATCCTCCGACTTCTAGAGCAGCACCTCGCCCTCTGGGCCTCCCGTGCTCCCCGCAGCATGGATACGAACCCGCTGCTGGCTTGGTGTCTAGAATTAGCTAATGTAAATTAGGCCTTCTTAAGGCGATCTCTCCCCCTGTACTCTCTCTTGGGGCGCCGCACTTGCCCTAAAAACACCCCCCGGGGTGACCCTTTGATGGAATGAATACAATTTCAGGTGGGCCTCTAGCCCTCCGTTGTTCCCTCAAAAAAAAAAGTACTCTCCAAGGTCATAAGTTTATAATTATAAATATTATAATATAAAATAAATAAACAATCAAAGTATAATTTAGAAAACCTTAGCAAGTCGCGCCTTATAAATTAAAGGCAAACAAAGAGAATATATATATTGGGTGTTCTTTTGCAATGGCTCAACAATGTATTAATTTAGCTTGTGAAGTTTATTCACGTGCCACATCGCGTTTACCAATCATAGAGGACTTAGTATGTGTGCTTGTATGTTATTGATTTATCCGGAAATGATGGAGATGTTCTCTTGGGTGATGTATATGTACGCGCGTGAACGTGAATGTTTAAGTCTGGATTTTAAAAAAACGCATATAAACATTGGAAAAGAAAACACCCACCAATATCGAGTGCTTAATAAATAGAGAAACAACACAATGCACATATAAACACTTAACTTTTGAGACTACATTGGCACGAAGAGAAAGAGATGAATGAATTCATGGCACATGCAAGCTACTGTGTACTACAAGAGTGTACATGCAGAACATGCTCTACAATTAACCAGCTACACCTCGACCTCCAATGGCGCGAATCCAGCATGAACGTCGTCCCCGCCGCGCACCGCCCCGCATTTTTGCTCCTCCATCAGGTGTCCCTCCTCTTCGCCGGCTTCCGGCACCCGCACGTACGCTGCCTCCGCAGGATACCTCTTGCCCACGTACAGGTACATGACGACGACGAACACCGTCATGAAGGACAGGTACCACCCGAACTGCAGGTTGGCGAGCGCCTTGGCGCGGCGCAGGCTGGCCTCGCTGTGGCAGCGCACGGTGTCGCGGCCGTCCTCCTGCACGAGCGAGCAGCCCTTGGGCACCCGGCTCGGCACCCACACCATGGCGCCAATGACCATGAGCCACACGCCATGGAACGCGATGCACGCCGACCTGACCAGGTTCACCGCGAAGCTCCGCGGGAAGCCGATGCCGAGCAGCGCCGTGGCGAGGCACGCGGCGACGACGAGCTGCAGGAGCCAGTGGAACTGGCCCTCGAGCCCCGCGTGGTTGGTGGAGTGGAAGTGGAAGACGAGGAGCTCCTGCGCGAAGACGACGGCCACGAGGAGCAGGGAGAGCGCGTCGCGGGCGCGGCGAGGAGCCCGGGCGCGGTCGAGGTGCAGCGCGGAGGCCGCGTAGACGAGGAGCGCGAGGCAGATGATGGCGTGCTCGTGGTTGTGCAGCCGGTCGGACGGGATGGAGCCGTCGGCGTCGAAGGGCAGGAAGGTGGAGTGGCCGACGAACATCTCCATGGCGAACTCGACGGCGCTGCCGGCGATGACGAGGATGAGCTCGAGGTGGCGGACGCGCGGCGCGGGGAACCAGACCGGCGCCACGTACGCGTCCGGGCGCAGGGAGAAGAGCCTGATGTGGTTGAACAGGTGCCACAGGCCGACGGCCAGGAACCCGGCGCCGGGCAGGATGTGGCCGATGCTGCTGCGCGGCGTGCCGCCCATGGCTCGCTCGATCGATCGCCGCCGCGCCCGCCCGCCGGTGGTTGCAACGACTGCAACTGATGGTCTCGGATCAATGGCGTACGTGCTTGATGTTTTCTTGGGGTGCTCGCCTCGCGATAGATCGATGATGAGCAACTTTTGAGAGGCTTAAAAGGTGGACGTGTACGCAGGGCGTGAGTGTGGGTCGTCGAGGCGATCGATGAAGGGAGGGAGGGGAGAGGGAGAGGGACGTTGAGTAAGGGACAATGATCCGAATGAGTTGCTTGTAAGACAGTGTACCACACTGCATGACCTGTCTTTCGTCATGAAGATATATATGGAAGTAGCGTAGCTTAATTTTAAACGGGTTGATGAGACTTTATTGACACCCAATTGAGAGAGCACAGAAAGCTGAAACTCCTTGCATCTTCTATCTGATGCTCTCTAAACCCCAAGCCTACCGCGAACGGGCTCGTAGCCCGGCCAGTGGAGGGCGCTGGCAGTGGCCAGGCCTCCCGCCCGCGTTCGATCCCCGGGTGGGACGACGACGCGGGTGCAAAAATCTCGGGAAAAATCCCAGAGGTAGATTTGGACATGAGGAACCCAAATAATGTATTTAGAGCTCATTAAAAAGATTTTTAGCACCTTCCAAAAATTGGAATTTGTGCTGGGAAAATAGAAATAGTATCTAGAAAAATCTATAAAATTTTCATTGGGCTTCAAAACGAAAATTTTTGAAAACTTGCACACATTATCATGACCTATATTTATTTAAATTTAATTTAGAAAACAAATTTTCATATACTAAATTCCCTGTAAATTATATAAAGCTTGGGAAAATTTTAAAAATTTGAGAAAATTATTATATTAATTTATCTTATTTTTCACAACCTAAAATTTGGTAATTTTAGGGTGTGACAGCTACGATACCGGCCTTCAATTGGCCAACACAAACTAAAAACAATGACCTTAGGAATATTTTCTAGTTCCTACCGTTAGTAATATAAAGCAAAAAACCTAAAATAAGAGCGATGTTTATCACCAAAGCGGTCTGAATGAGTGGGTCAAACTTTACAATCTTATACCAATAATTTTTATTTTTTAAATACAAATTTATAATAGTTAGATTTGTAATAAAAATACTCGTATATATATTGGGTGTTCTTTTGTAATGGCTCAACCCAGTAAATATATTAGCTTGTGAAGTTTATTCACACGTCACATCGCATTTACGAATCATATAGGACTTAATATGTGTGCTCGTATGTTATGGATTTATCCCGAAATAATAGAGATGTTCTGGTCGGTGACGTTTCTATCAACTGCAAGTATACGCGTGTGTACGTGAACGTTGTTGTGTCTGGATTTGAAATAAAAAACAGCATATAAACCTTGGAGAAGAAAACATCCACTAATGTCGAGTGCTTAATAATTAGAAAAACGACACAATGCACATATAAACCCTTAACTTTTGAGACTACATTGGCGCGAACAGAAAGAGATGAATGAATTCATGGCACATGCAAGCTACTGTTTACAAGTGTACATGCAGGAACATGTTCTACAATTGACCAGCTACACCTCGACCTCCAACGGCGTGAATCCATGAACACCATCACCGCCGCCGCGCACCGCCCCGCACTTGCGCTCCTCCAGGTGTTCCTCCTCTTCTCCGGCTTCTGGCACCCGCACATACGCTGCCTCCGCAGGATACCTCTTGCACACGTACAGGTACATGACGACGACGAACACCGTCATGAAGGACAGGTACCACCCGAACTGCAGGTTGGCGAGCGCCTTGGCGCGACGCAGGCTGGCCTCGCTGTGGCAGCGCACGGTGTCGCGGCCGTCCTCCTGCACGAGCGAGCAGCCCTTGGGCACCTGGCTCGGCACCCACACCATGGCGCCGATGACCATGAGCCACACGCCATGGAACGCGATGCACGCCGACCTGACCAGGTTCACCGCGAAGCTCCGCGGGAAGCCGATGCCGAGCAGCGCCGTGGCGAGGCACGCGGCGACGACGAGCTGCAGGAGCCAGTGGAACTGGCCCTCGAGGCCGGCGTGGTTGGTGGAGTGGAAGTGGAAGACGAGGAGCTCCTGCGCGAAGACGACGGCGACGAGGAGCAGGGAGAGCGCGTCGCGGTCGCGGCGCGGCGCCCGGGCGCGGTCGAGGTGCAGTGCGGAGGCAGCGTAGACGAGGAGCGCGAGACAGATGATGGCGTGCTCGTGGTTGTGCAGGCGGTCGGACGGGATGGAGCCGTCGGCGTCGAACGGGAGGAAGGTGGAGTGGTCGACGAACATCTCCATGGCGAACTCGACGGCGCTGCCGGCGATGACGAGGATGAGCTCGAGGTGGCGGACGCGCGGCGCGGGGAACCAGACCGGCGCCACGTACGCGTCCGGGCGCAGGGAGAAGAGCCTGATGTGGTTGAACAGGTGCCACAGGCCGACGGCCAGGAACCCGGCGCCGGGCAGGATGTGGCCGATGCTGCTGCGCGGCGTGCCGCCCATGGCTCGCTCGATCGATCGCCGCCGCGCCCGCCCGCCGGTGGTTGCAACGACTGCAACTGATGGTCTCGGATCAATGGCGTACGTGCTTGATGTTTTCTTGGGGTGCTCGCCTCGCGATAGATCGATGATGAGCAACTTTTGAGAGGCTTAAAAGGTGGACGTGTACGCAGGGCGTGAGTGTGGGTCGTCGAGGCGATCGATGAAGGGAGGGAGGGGAGAGGGAGAGGGACGTTGAGTAAGGGACAATGATCCGAATGAGTTGCTTGTAAGACAGTGTACCACACTGCATGACCTGTCTTTCGTCATGAAGATATATATGGAAGTAGCGTAGCTTAATTTTAAACGGGTTGATGAGACTTTATTGACACCCAATTGAGAGAGCACAGAAAGCTGAAACTCCTTGCATCTTCTATCTGATGCTCTCTAAACCCCAAGCCTACCGCGAACGGGCTCGTAGCCCGGCCAGTGGAGGGCGCTGGCAGTGGCCAGGCCTCCCGCCCGCGTTCGATCCCCGGGTGGGACGACGACGCGGGTGTCGCACAGGGGTTTTTCCCTAGATTATGGTGATCTCCAGAAGGACGCTTGAGGTGTATAGGTTGTAGTTTCTAGGGGTGTGCGTGAGATGGTATGAGTGCGTCGTGTGAGTTCAGATACTACAACTTGTATACTTAGAAGTCCAGGCTAAAAAAACCAAGCCTACTGTTTACGCAACCTGGCAGGCTCACCTTGTGCCCACACGGAGCTGCGCACGCCTGCACTGCACTATGCTTTGCCAAATTACGATTATCATTAGACGACGGGCTCCTAGAATCATCTCAAAGTTATATATATTGTCCGTCGATGCTAATTTAACTTTAAGTGAGAAAAGTGAATCTGTTGATTTTTCCTTGTTAACATGGTTTATCGAATCTCTTGGCAGTTAGAACTAGCACAGAGAGAACCATGTACGTTTTGCAACGTGTTAGTTTATAACTTGATGTGACCTTATTTACACGGAATGATAAACTTGGTAGAATACTTTTAAGGAAAAATTACAACTAATTTGTGCGCTTGCGGTACAGTGCTTGGCGTCGCGTCGTATATGGCATCATCAGTTAAGAAGTGGCAACAATCTCCCAATGCGTAAACCTTGTTCATCCCGAGTAAGTCCAGGATTCTTGCTTATAAGGAGTACATAACAAGATACATTCTGTTTAGCATTAAAGTTTAACTTAGACTGAGTACTTTTTCATTTGGAAGATAGACTAGCAGTAAGAATAAACCACAATTAAATGAATACAATGCTCTTGAAATTAAGTGAACTTCAGACCTTTACTTTGTTTCATCAACAAGAGTTCTCATGTAAATCCAATATAAGTGAGCTTATTTTGCGAAAGTCCATTGAGACAATTATCTCATCAAGTCACTCAAGTCTATACTAGATTATTTTTACCCTATTCTATCCATATATAAAAGTGGAAGGTTTATGTAGAGCTTGATAGGTAAAAACCATCATAGCAGAATATTATATTGGAATTATTGAGAGTTGTCAATAAGGCCATTTAAAATAAATGTTGTAAACAGAGAGGTGAACACATACATTTAGATAGATGGTCACGTGCAAGTGGCAAACAGGTGATCTCAAGACACTTGAAACTCTCGTTATTGGATTGCAAATGGTTGAAAAAATGGGTATGATACTTCAATAAATCCCAAAGAAATCATTAGGTACTTATACCTAAGGATTATTTATTTATTTTTCTTTTTATTTATTTTCTCATGTTTATTTTCTTTTTTCTGTCTTTTCGCTTTCATTTCTTTTCTCTCCTCAAATTCTTGGACCATGTGACATGATTTACCAGCATTGTCAGAGTGATGCACCGACTCTCTCCCGTACTTGAACGATACTAGCTAGTCTTTGAGCACAACATGTGACCAAATTGTTGCTAGAATAATCATCCATTTTTCATTAAAAAAGAACTTCACAAAGAGTCTAATCATCATGAATATCTTCTCTAGCGAAAATTATGGGGAGATCACGGAGACTGAGTAGAGTATGCACGAATAGTTGTTGGGGGCAGGCCTGGTGGCTGGTGCAGGACAGTGAACACAGAAAATATGAGGTTTGTTGCAGCCATATTTTCAATTCCTTTTGTTCATCAGGAGCCTTTAACGCTGTTTTTTTTAGAGGATTAAACGTTGGTTCTTGATACTCAATCGTGTATGTGAGGCTGCGTGCATGCATGCGAGAGATTTTTTAATATAAAAATTAGGGATCCAAATCATAATTAACTTAATTGTTAAGTATGTACTTAGTAAGAGGAGTAAAAAAGTTCTCGCTGCTAGTATACTAGTCTTAGTTTGATTTATTCAGATCATGTATATATACGGTAAAACAAGAAGAGATTCTGATTGGACGTCACCTGGGCCGATCTCGTAGCTCTTCTTAAGTGGGCTACTTTTTAATCCACTGTTATACGGTTCTTCTTGGGCTCCGTGGTTCTCTTCTCTCTTTACGAGATTTTCTGTTTCTGTCCGACTGGAATTAAACTGTCACGGCCCAAACAATCAAGGCATCAATCAGGCCATCAGGCATCAGCCATCAGAGTATCCGATGGCACGTCATGCAAATCGCATTTATTGGCACAATCGATGTGGCGGACATGTTTTTTAATGTTGGAGAATGATTTTTTTTATTTCAACGTGCATTGAAAATTTGAACGAGTGGTGGGTGGTACAAAACCAATGCATGCAGGTGGCGCTGGGTACAGAACCGGACGAGCCATTGATGTGGTAAAAAAGTGATTTCTCAGCTATATACGTACTCCCTCCGTATCACATTTAGAAGTCGTTTTGGACAACGGCACGGTCTTTAAAATGTAACTTTAACTTCTTATTGTTACAAAAATATTTATTAAAAAATAATATATTTATACTTTTATAAAAATATTTTTTAAGATAAATCTGTTCATATAGTTTTCACACTTCCAAACTCAACCATTTAAAAATTATTCATGATTTATTATCCTAGTGTTTGACTAAAATCTTGTTCAAAACGACTTCTAAATATGATACGGAGGGAGTATAAGATAAAGTGACTTTATCCAACAGAGGTAGCAAGTGGCTTTGTGTCACATCTGATCGTGTGTTGCTCTGTACCATGCCACCATACCTGACACAAACGGTAAAATAAAACAAATACACATGGAATACGTGAGAATAAGACAAAAAAGTGCGAATTTTTAGACTGAATTAGTGGAATAGATTGAACGAGTTGCAACTCGTCGATGTATGTATAATCTGTTTTTCGTCCGTAGCTGTATGGAATGCAGTTTGGTAGCTGAAGAAACTGGGACACCCCACATCGAAAACCATCCTACTTTATTCTTTTTATTATCTCGCTGCCAAAATCAGCAAACGCCGACGCAATATTGCATTTCAGGCTTCAGCAAATAAAGAGTAATATCTCATTCAAACGCAGGTCCTGAGATTTCTAGTAGATTTACCATCCTCGCTCGAGAGCCAAAAGATTTAAGATATAACACGATATTTAAAAACACTGAAACTTGACACCATTGACTGTCCTCTGTTCTTGAACGCTAATCAGCTACGATGATCCATGGATAATGAAAACAAACCATCTGACGGGTTTCTTATTTTCTTGAGAACAGTTCCTATCAAATCCAACGTGAAGAGGCATATTCTGTCTGCCTGGTCAAAACAGGATCGGTGCTTCTGAAATCATGACTAACATGAAGACCCCAGCTCTATCCATCTGCACTCTGTAGGTAAACATAGAACCATCCATGATCTTCTCAAACTGCTCGAGATTTAGCTGGCATCAGCAGACGGCTACTCACTGTTCTGGACAAGCGAACCTGTCGCTTTGCTCCACTCATTTGCTTACTCTTAGCAGTCATCGCACGTAAGCGCCCACTGAAAATTCCCCAAGCAGCCGTTACTTGTTGCGGTGTGCAGCAGGTTGCCGGCTGCTCAAGGCACCTGAATTGACAGGCACCTGAATTGACCGCGACATCACGGCCGGCCCCATGAAGAAAGAGACCCTGGCTGTGTTTAGTTCCCCATCCCATCACCAAAATTCCCAAAATTCTCTCTCCAAACATCACTATCCACCTATCACATCAAATCTCTCTCCTCATGCATGGAACACTAAACGTAGGTAAATAAAAAAACTAATTGCATGGTTTTAATGTACACGACGAGACGAATCTTTTAAGCCTAGTTAATGTTTACCACAAACAAACGAAAGGTGCTACAGTACGCTACAGTGTCCGATGTGACATTTTTTCCAAACTTTCTCTTACGCTTTTTAGAACTGAACACAGCCCCTGAAATGTGGAGCCTGGCACGTCTCAGCTCTGAATTAGGCCTTGTTTAGTTCCTAAATTTGGCACACCAAATTTGGGACTTTGGAGTCTCGTCGTAATCATTGCGCCACTGTAGCATTTCGTTTATATGTGCGAAAAGAAAAATTATCTAAAAATTTATTAATTAGGCTCAAAATGTTCGTCTCGCAGAGCACAACAAAACTGTGTAATTAGTTTTTGATTTCATCTACATTTAATACTCCATGCATGTTATGACATTTTGATGTGATGAAGAATCTTCTTTTTACATAGTGAATTTGGGTGATGCTTTTTGGAACTAAACAAGACCTTAGCACAGGAGGCCCGGAACAGAAGTGGCGAGGACAGATAAGCCACTGAACCGTTTTTTTATTAGACTTGTCGTGTTCCTTGTGATCCTATGCATTAACTCAGGATACGATGTCCTGTTCATTTGGATTGTTTCCAGCGAGCCAACAGTGTTTTTCTCTCAGCGAAAACCAGCGCCAGCCACCCGCCACCAACCAGCCAGCAGTGTTTTTCTCTCAGCAAAAACCAGCGCCAGCCACCGGCCACCAGCCAAACGAACAGGGCGATGAACATGAATGCTGCTTGTGACTTGTATGATTTAATCATACTAGTGATAATCACTTTTGCTATCGCGATCAGAGAGGGATTTGTATAATCCTGGAGCAGGGTCCTCAGTCCTCACTCTAAAACCAAGAAAGATGATGGGAATATGGGAAGGAGTAGGAGACAATCTGCAATGCCTTGCTGAGCATAGAATCTTCGGAGAAGATCCCGCGGCAACATGGCAACTTAATTAAATGTAAAATAGATAGGCGGTCCATAATCTTGTATCAAGGTGTCATCTAGGTTCCTCAACTAAACTTGTCTCGATGTGCATTTTTATGTCACTCATGTGTCATTTAGGTCTTTAAATTCTCAAAATACATTTTTAGGTCCTCAAAATTTTGTAGGGGTGTCATCCAGATTCACAAACTCAAAATATATTTCCATAAACTCGTCATGTGTATCATCATGAGCCAAACACGCAAGAAGATGAGGACTCTATCTTATTCTCACACTGATATCTCTTTTTTTTCACCGCATTCTTAGAGTTTTTAGACCAGGATGATAGCTGGGAAAAGTTCGGAGACATGAAAATAAATTTTGAAAGATCGGGGACCTAGATGGCACATTTAGATAAGTTTGAGGATCTAAAACTGTAGTTTAAGAGTTTGAGGAAGTAAATGACACTGTATAACAAGTTTAGGGACCGTTGGTGTATTTTTACTCTAATTAAATTATATGGTGATCAATCGAAAGACATAGCCGTGAGGATCCACAAAATGATACGGAAATGTGATATCTTGCAGTTGGCAATACCATTGCCGAAATCGAACCTGATGAACGCATCTCGCAAGGAGATATTTGGCAGCAGCTGCGGTCATGCTTTATCACATCCAAAACATCTGTTCATCGTGCAAAACCCTTCGCCATCTTACAGGCTGACAAATAGCTCTCAGTCTAATAACGTTATTAAA
Organism: Echinochloa crus-galli; assembly: GCA_900205405.1. Classification (NCBI taxonomy): domain Eukaryota; kingdom Viridiplantae; phylum Streptophyta; class Magnoliopsida; order Poales; family Poaceae; genus Echinochloa; species Echinochloa crus-galli. The sequence goes on from OAMR01000308.1 coordinate 627,110, forward strand.
CCCACAGCATTCTACACATGGCGTTTAACTGGCCTTCTGGTGTCTTCGCATAATGTGCGGCCTGCCGCTCTTATTTTTCTGAACACGCGACGTCGTGTTCTTTTGTCGCAAAACTCATGTAACTCTACTCAAGCTGTGACCAGTGACTAGCGTGGTGCCTGCGTTGCCGCGCGGCGACACTGTTCTACTGCTTTCCGCGATGCATGTGCAGTGAAATCAACGATCTTTTGTCGTCACAGGATCCAAAAGGATGTCACCAAGCACGCCCCGAAAACTACGAAGAACCCTCAAAACGATTGCAGATAGAAAACTACAGACAACCTTAAAAAGTCGTTAATGTTCACTTGCAACAAGTCTTCAGGTGCAACTCTCCATATTCTCAGATTGAAACGGGCAACCAAATGAATCCACGGAGAACAGACGTGCTTAAATAAACAAATTGTGTGACCAGCACGAATTTACCCCGAATTGCGGCTTTAGTCACTCAGTCACCGCACAAATCAATAAAACTAGCAAGGTGGCCCGCGTAAACAACGCGGGTAGCTAGCTTTTTTATACTAACAACTTGGTGGGTTTTTATATGATAATATATTTATCTAAATGTATTGACATTATTTTTCTATGTGGTCCGAATTTTTTTTATCATCATGCCACGGAACATGAATCCATGATAAAAAGCACCTTATATACAATATAGTTTTTAGTATTTA
>OAMR01000308.1:628538-660410 GCA_900205405.1 Echinochloa crus-galli
GTAAAAAATTATCTACACAATAATCGAGTCTAATTTAGACAATGAGTTCTCGTGTTTTTTGTCTATTTATTAAGGGTTAATTGGATATATGCAATTGCAACTTGACGGCTTGGAAGATATGCCATTACAATTCGTCTATTTGGAAACATGCCATTACAATTCACCAAAAGTTCAAACCATGCCATATTTTGTGTCTTTGATTCCTTTGGACCCACCAGCAAACCACAATATTTCTGTATAGCCCAAAATGATTCTGCTACACCATCTCTTTCTCTCCCTCTCCTAGACCCTTGGACCCGATATGTCATCTTCTTTATCTAACCTTTATGTTCCTCCCAGTAGCACTACATCTTCACGGCTCCGGGAGGATGAGATGAGGGTGGAGCTTGATCACTCGGGCGCTCAGGGGTGGGTGGAAGGTGGAAGGGTAGAGCTCGGTGTTGACGCAAAATCTGCAGTTCGCGCCAAGCACACAGCAAGCCGAATCAGCTGGCTTCACACGTGGCCCTGGCTTTCGAATTCCGGAGGCGTGCCAGTCAGTTTGCCTGAAAACTAACAAAGGGAACAATGGTGAAGGACTCTCGCGGCGGCTACGGACGGCCATGCGCCGGCGGTGGAGGGCTCCCGCGGATGGCCACGCGACAACAGTGGAGACCTCTTACGGTGGCCATGAATGGCTGCGCGGCGGCGGCAGACGCTGAACTCCAAAGACGCGCAGGTGCTGCCGCGGCGGCGGCGGACGGTCGCACGACGACGGCGAAGGACTCCTGCGGCAACCACGGACGGCCACACCGCGGCGGTGGAGGGCTCCCGCGGACGGCTACGCAGCGACGGTGGAGGCCTCCTATGTCGGTCATGGACGGTTGTGCGGCGGTGGCAGCGAACACGGATGGCTCCCACGGCGGTGGACGGCCTCCCGACAGCGGACGGTCGCACCGCGACGGCGAAGGACTCCTGCGGCGGCCACGGATGGCCACGCGGCGACGGTGGAGGCAATCCACCGCATGATACTAAGCACGGTAACAAGACTACTTGCATCATAATCTAAATCCACCGCATGATACTAGACATGATACAAGGTTGCCGGTACTTACGGAGGTCGACGGATCGATGGTTCCTCTCGAAGATTTCGACGACACGACTAAAGGACTCGAAAAGGTGGCGCAAGGCCGGTTTGTTGTATGATTGTTCGATCCCTATTACAATCACCATGGGTTCATATTTATACCCTGGTTTTGACACGATTCCTACTCGATTACGATTACAAAACGTTTGTTTCCAAAGAAATACGTCTAAAATGCCGTATTCATCTTGTATTCTTCATCAGATCGGCATCTTCCTTACTTGATCCACGTCATCACGCGTTCCCGAATGCTTTCCATAGAGCAGCTCCTTGCCGAATCGGCGACGGATTCCCGACCGCAGAATGCCTTTGCCGAACGCCCTTGAAGACAAGCTTTCCTTTCCGAACGATATCTTTTACTAATCCCGGCCCACATGTCAGTCTCTTTCTGGTGCCAAATTTTGGTGTTAACACTCGGTGGCACCAGATGAGCGGCACCGGCGCGGAGGTCGGCGCGGGTTAGGGCAGGAGTTCTCGGTCGTGCGAGCATCAAGGTCATCTCCCGGTAAATAAATCATGTCGTCGTCATCGTCTCTTCCCGTCCACCGCTTCTATAACCGTCTATAGGGTTAATTTAGAGCTTTCGGTGGCCGACGGGTTCTCCAGCAAGAGCGAGCTCCACTTGCTGCTTGGTGCTTGCGCGGGGAACCGACTATTTATTTATTAAGGGAATTTTTCTCTCTCGTTGTGCTCACAATCTTGGTGAACGCCCTAAATCTAAGCACCTTTCATCAGTTACATGCACAAATCAACGTGATGTCCTCTACTCATTGTTGAACGCTACACCACCGCAGTTTTTCCACTTTATTTTTGCTCTCTCCGCTCCTTTTTGCATCAACTCGTTAACAAAGATCATTAAACGGGTTTGAGTGCGGGTAACCCGTTTGATGATATTCCACTTGTGTTGAAAAAGACACTAAGTGTTGAGCGCGACCTTGGTGCTCAATCCCGGCAGCGATTCGCCTCCTTCGGACAGGGAGAATTGTTCTCTCCCACTATGCTCACAACCTCGTTGAACGCCCTAAATCCGAGCATCTTTCATCAGGTACACGTGCAGATCGACGTGTTGTCCTCCGCTTATTGTTGAATGTTGCCTCCTACATAGAAGAACGTGGTTGGGCACATGGGGCTTCGGGGGCTGTCAGCAGTCGTCGTACTCTATTCTCATCGTCTGAAAGGAATATTCCTACCTAGTCATTGAGATTCTCTCCTCTATATTAATTTTTTATACACATATTATCCTCTCTATCTTATATTCTATACCAACTACCAACATGTGAGTCCACCCATATTTTTTTCTCCTTTTCTTTCACGGACGGCACCACCCCCCCACCCTCTCTCCCTCTATCTCTCACTCTCTCTAGTAGAGGCGGCGGCGAGAGGTGCCGATCTCCCCAGCCGGCAGCTTTCAGTCTCGTCGGCCTCCAGCGGCACGCGGAGCGGCCGGACCCCGAACTCCGAAGACGCGCAGGCGGCTGCCGCGACATCGACGGCGGCGGATAGCCTCCCGGCAGCGGACGGTCACACGACAATGGCAAAGGACTCCCGCAGTGGCCACAGACGACCACACGACAAAGATTGAGGCTTCCCGTGGATGGCCACGCGGCAACGGTGGAGGGATCCCACGGATGGCCACACGGCAACAGTGGAGGCATCCTACAGTGGCCATGGACGGTTACGCGGCGGCTGTGGCGGACCACGAACACTGAAGACACGCAGGCGGCTGCCGCGGTGGCGCAGATAGCTCCCACGACGACGATAGCGGCGGACGGTCGCACAACAATGGTGAAGGACTCTCGCGGCGGCTACGGACGGCCATGCGCCGGCGGTGGAGGGCTCCCGCGGATGGCCACGTGACAACAGTGGAGACCTCTTACGGCAGCCATGAATGGCTGCGCGGCGGCGGCGGCGGACCCTGAACTCCGAAGACGCGCAAGCGGCTGCCGCGGCGGCGACGACGGCGGACGGTCGCACGACGACGGCGAAGGACTCCTGCGGCAACCACGGACGGCCGCACCGCGGCGTTGGAGGGCTCCCGCGGATGGCTACACGGCGATGGTGGAGGCCTCCTATGTCGGCCATGGACGGTTGTGCGGTGGTGGATTAACAGAATATTATAGACCGTTAGATCTTCATAAAATCCAACGGCATATATTCTTTTCTTTTTTTAGATTAATGGAATATTATAGACCGTTAGATCTTTATAAAATCCGACGGCATATATTCTTCTCTTTTTTAGATTAACGTGGGATTTTCTAGGCCCTCTCGGCGAACGTGGTGGCTTCTTTTGCTTCTATTGTAATAAGATAATAGATTCTAGAAAGGCGAAAGATGATTGAAAAAATATTACTCCAGCTAACTACAATTCGCAAGCAGCCATCTGAGTGCACTGTAAATCACACGAACTTGGTATCCTTGCGGTACCCGTTAACACGATTTCACCTCTCGATTTCCATAGGCCTTGTGCCGCTGCCGCTGACCACCTTCCCGAAGCCACGCTTCGCGGCCTCCAGGTCGTCCTCGTCGTCTTGGTCGTCTCCGATGCTGAACCGGCCGTTGTCGCTGCCGCTGCTTACCTTCACCAGCGGAACGTACTGTGGCTCCTCGGTGTAGATCTTGGTGAGCTGCAGGTACAGGATGACGACGAACACCACGGTGCCGGTAAGGTACCAGCTGAACTGCAGGTTGACGAGTGACTTGGCGCGGCGGAGCGCCTCGTCGGTGCGGCACCGGACGACGTCGTGGCCTTCCTCGCTGTTGAGGAAGCATCCCTTGGGTATGAGCCCCGGCGTCCACAGCATGACGCCCATGGCGACGAACCAGACGCCCTGGAACACGAGGCTCGCCGACCGGACCAGGCTCACCGTGATGCTCCGAGGGCAGGGGATCCCGAGCAACGTGGTGGCGAGCGTGACGGCGATGACGGCCTGCAGCAGCCAGTGGTACTGGCCCTCCACGCCCATGTGGTCCGCCGAGTGGAGGTGGAAGATGAGCAGCTGCTGCGCGAACGCCGCGGCCGCCACCAGCTGCGACACGGCGTCGCGCATCGGCGCCTTGGCCCTGTCGAGGTGGATGGCCACCGCGGCGAAGACGAGCAGCGCCAGCGAGATGGAGGCGTGCTCGAAGTTGTGCAGGTGGTAGGAGGGGATGGTGCCGTCGTCGTCGAACGGCTGGTGCTTCGCGGGGCCGATGACGAGCTCCATCAGGATCGACATCGACGCGCCGATGATTATGAGTATGAGCTCGAGGTGGCGCACGCCGCGCACCGGGAACCAGACCGGCGCCGCGTAGGAGCCCGGCCGCAGCAAGAAGAGGCGGATGTGGCTGAACAGATGCCACAGGCCGATGAGGAGGAAGCCGGCGCCTGGCGCGACGTGCCCCGACGAGGGTGCCCATGGCTCTTTTTGCGAGCAGCAGAGGTACAGACGGACAGGAGAGGAGGGAAGAGTGTTGATGGTGGTCAGGTGGTGTGTGGTGTGGAGAGGTGGTTTTGAAGTGTTGGTTGAACGGTTGATGGGAATGGGGTTTTAAGAAGGTTTAAGAGGGCGTCTAGAGAGTTCGGATGGCATGGAAGGTTGGAATAAGAGTACTCTTATTTTACTTTGGGTTACACATGTTTGTATCTGTTGATCATCATCCGTGTGTTTTGTTAGTGTTGACACTTGACAGCAAGCCCAGGTAATTTGTTTTTGTTTCGCTTGGTTGTCTGAGCCGAGCGTCTAATTGAGTAGCTTTTCATGCTGTGCATAGATATGCTACATGTGTTATTTTTCGAAATGGTTGTGAACACTGCTGAATTTTTATCTTTCCCAACTTTTTTACAAGTGGTCAACACTCACTACAAGCACAAACATTTTTTTTCCTACCGTGCATGTTTGGGCCAACAGCTTCAGCATTTTATAGTTCTCGTGTTATTATCAACCATTATTGTGGGTAATATGTTTTTGTTTGGATTCGTTGGCAATTTTTAAAAAGTGTAGGCCACATGTGGAAAATACTGGACTATTAATTAAAATGTTGCTCATTCAGAAAATAACTGTCAGGAAAGTGAGTACTAGTACCCATCAGTACTTTTGGTAGAGTGGCCAATTGTTTTGTTAGTACGATTTCTAGCATTCCTAGTGACTTTGGCAAATTGCCAACAATATAAAACTCCACGAACTCATTACTCTCGGTTCAAAAAAAAAATCGGTTCAAACTCATTACTCATAATATTATAGCCAGTTAGTAAAGTATACTAGAAATTGTTGTCACTTATAAAATTTATGGGAAAAAATATTTACTATGACTTGGAACCAATGGAATATTGGGGTTTTGGAACCGGTTCTAAAGTTTCCAGTAGTGACTCAATAACCAAAGATCACAACTAGTGATCTAATGGAACCATATTAAGCATTTGTACAGACGCAATGGTCGACATCAGCCACACAATCCGAAATTTAACAAAAGATTGAATTTGGATTTAAACTCACTTCTGCATAGATACAAATAATGTAGTGCCATGTTTGTACTATGGTAGAGTTGTGAGAGTACACCATTGTCCAATAGATCGAGTCAGCGGTGGACCCAGCTAAGGGACATGAGTGTAAAGATGTACACCAATAATTTTGACAAAAAAACATTTTGCAGATAGCATGCGTGTATACATATGTGTATTTATATTTGGGTCAGATTGTGTGTATATTTCAGCTTAAACAAGAGGCCCACGACAAAGCGATCCAGCCTCCTTAGCATCTCCAAGAGACTAGCCAAATTATTTTCTAAAGTTAAATTTAGCTATTGTTAGAAAAAAATTGCTTTAGCACCGGGTCAAATAACCGGTGCTAAAGGTGGGAGCACTAGCCAAAAATATTTGCATATTTACGTGTTGCGGGATTCGAACTCGAGACCTCTACTCTGTAAATGACTCTTCAAATTTAGTGGCTCTTCATCCCACCTCATTCGCTAGCTATTTTTAGCTAGCCTACCTTATTAACCATCTTTACATAGTAATTTGTTGGATTACCCCATTGAATTAGATGATTTTTCATTTTTACAAAGAGTCTATAATCTTCATATTTAATTAACATGATATAGAGTCTCTTGGAGATGCTCAGTTAGGACCCCACCCTTCGTTCTGGCTAAAGAAAGCATACGCACACACGGTCAGGACACTGAGCCATTGTTAGCATCATTGGTCTTCCTGTTGAGGCCGAGGAATATGCCAACAGCGCATTTATGGGACATCAATACATGAATGATTTATTGGCTTACGTTCTTCACCTCAATCATGGGAAATCCCTACGTACTCCCTCCGTACGCATTAAGAAAGTCGTTCAGGACAACGATACGGTCTTTAAAACACAACTTTAACTTCTTATTTTTATAAAAATGTTTGTCAAAAAGTGATGCATGCATACTTTTATAAAAATATTTTTCAAAAAAAAATCTATTCATATAACTTTTACAGTTTCAAACACAACAACTTAAAAGTTATTCATGATTTATATTCCCAAAGTTTGACTCAAACCTTATCCTAAACGACTTCCTTTACAAGTACGGACAGAGTATTATTTTGAATACATGACCTTTAGTTCCAAAAAAAAGCGCTGTCAAAATAAATTGTATTTTTTTAGCTAGTTAGAGTTTCTCGATGTGTGTGGATTAAGAGACTATTTATGCTATACCATTTGCTCCCATAGTCTTTTTATATCACAATTGTTTGGTCTCTATATAGTCCTAATTTTAAAATCCTGCGTACGCCATCGGATCAAGTCAAACTATGATATCCATGATTTGCAAATACAAATGTTTTCAACGGTATATTATAGATGTAAGACAGGAAACAGTATTTGGTTCTTGTCGTGTTCCTTGCGAGCCCTGCTTTCTGCACAACTTGGTAATTATCATATATAATTAACCCGATTAGATAGATATTGGCTCAGATTCATGGACCTAAACGTTATCACAGTCTAATCATGCCTACTAATTCTCCCCTCGCTATCATCTTATCTTACTATTACTAACTGGCTCCTTTTGAAGCCTCCATATTAATCCTCACAAGACGCGTTAGAATAAAAGATAAATCATAAAAATTCTCACAAAAATCAGAAACATCTGGCCATTAATTCCTTAGACTCTAATTATGATTAATAATAATAACCATAGGATCTATCTTCATTTTAAAAAATTACCCACCTCTGCCATTATAAAAGTAGTGTAAAATAACCCCCTAATTTTATATCTAAATTACTCACTTTTGCTATGGTCAATTAGTGCCCCCGTAATCTATTATTTTAGCCTCGTGCTACTGCTCACGTAAATGCACTAGGGAAAGAAAAGATAATTACTTAGAATTCTCCTAAAAATACAATACATTCAGCCCTTGATCGAATTTAAATGTGATGTTTGAGAGAAAACCAACCCTTCTAGCCCTGTTCACCTAAAGTTCCCACCCTCCCTCTCCATCACGTTAAATCTGTTACGTGGCCTAACCTAGAACAAAAACGACGAGGATGTGTTGTGTTCCATCGACAGATATGGCGGCGGCGGCGATAAGGCTACTCTGCAACAGGGCTACTCGGCGATCAGTACAGAATGTCACCCCTCACAATGGTATATATCTTTCTCTTTTGATTAAATCAGTCTGACATACAGCTAGATCTATGGGATTGGAATGAATCCTGGCGTCAAGGTTTGTTCATGCAGACCTGAATCCTCAAAGTGAGATGGACATCACGCTCTCCAATCTGTCAAGTGGAGCAGGTTCGACATTGCCGGTTCTCAAGGACAATATAATTCAAGTTCTTCAGGGATACCATGAACTGCAGCTTGATAGATCAAAGTTCCGTTTCATCCACTACGGGAGAAGCAGACATTAGCACCGGTTGGGAAAGCCCTTTAGCACCGTGTGACCCTTTAGCACCGGGTGGTGTTACGACCCGGTGCTAAAGGCCCTTTAGCACCGGTTCGTAAATACGACCCGGTGCTAATGGGGATGTCACATGCTACTTCAAAAGGAGCGCATCTTATATCCTATCACGTGTATTCCGTAGGTGAGATGGTTAGGTGGGTGCGCGCGAAGAGGTCTCGAGTTCGAATCCCGCAACACGTAAATATGCAAATATTTTTGGCTAGTGCTCCCACCTTTAGCACCGGTTATTTGACCCGGGCTAAAGGTGGGTGCACCCACCTAACCATCTCATCTACGGAATACACGTGATAGGATATAAGATGCGCTCCTTTTGAAGTAGCATGTGACACCCCCATTAGCACCGGGTCGTATTTACGAACCGGTGCTAAAGGGCCTTTAGCACCGGGTCGTAACACCACCCGGTGCTAAAGGGTCACCCTTTAGCACCGGGTCGTAATACCACCCGGTGCTAAAGGAGGGGGATCCTTTAGCACCGGTTGGTAACAACAACCGGTGCTAAAGGGCACTTTTAGCACCGGTTGGTGTTACCAACCGGTGCTAAAGGGTTCCCGAGGGCGTCTCAATTTTGCACCCGGTGCTAACATTACATTAGCACCGGATCTTGAGTGCACCGAGGCATATAAGGAGTGCGGATGTGAGTTATTCTCGTAGTGATCGGATCCAGAGCTTCCCCTCACCATATGCACGTAGGGATGGAAGAAGCATCACACAACCATGTTTTGCAACCAGTGTGGCTGTGGATCGATCTGTGTATGATTTGGAGGGATTGCAACTCCTCAATTTCAATGTTGTAGTACCCCGTAAATGCTTATAAATCAAGCTTGAATACTTGCATTGCTGCCGGAGTCATCCTACCCTGAGGGTGTCGACATGCGTGGGCCATCAGATACGTCCATAGGCATGCATGGTGACAATTTTTTTTTCTGGTGAAACACTAATACAGAGGAGACACTACAAGCATTCATACTCATCCCTATGAATACACGGACCAAACCTCCAAGAGACTGGACCGGCAGATGTCGAGATTGACGAAACCAACACATGGGTCTGGCATAAATCCTGGAATAAATCTAGAAAAACGTGATACACACCCTGATGGACATGTTACACCACAAGAACCCTTACCAATTTATCTACCATCAATTCGTGCATGCTGACCATCTTGGGCTACAGGTCTACTGAGGTATGCAGAGGACCTCAATGATCATCTCTTTTAGGTAGAATATATTTTTTTGTGCATGCAAAGATTTAATGCCTCAGTTCTAACTTAATTTCTCAACTCATATACATACTTATTGCTTATAGCCATTATTTCCACATCTCAAGTATTGTTTTCATTATTTCTTTATTATGCTTAAAATGTTATTTTACTAGCTTCAAGATTGTCAGTTCTTGGATTGAGAGCTTTCGACTGTAGTATTATCGATGTCGATGCATGCATGCGTGGACAGAGGCATTATTTGCCTCTTATTAAATAAGATTTGTAATTTCACACCCTTCAAAAATATATTAATATGTATAACAGAAAACAGAAAGAATATATGTAGAGATTAATTTCCATACCCTTGAGTTAAATGTTCTGAAACTTCACATTTAAAATGTCATGTTCTTGATTGGGTTCTAATATACAGTGGACAAATTAAAAACCCAAGGTTGTCGATATAATGGTTTCAGATCACTAGATTCACGATGAACTTTGTGGGGTAGAATTTGCGGTGAAACATGCACTTCTTTATTTGCCATAAAAAACGGTGCTTTTTAGAGGTATGAAACTCGAGTTTGTTGACAGAATGTTTTAGGAATAGGAAAAGCTAAAGGTTACTCGAGTGTTTCTCTGGCCGCCCTCACTCGAATTTTCTCGCCGTCTGATCTTTAGTTTGTTTGTTTTATGTCCGCACGATCTGATCATCTAGCTGCTTCTTAGGCCGCGTTTAGTTCCGAAAGGGAACGCCCGATTTGCGGCTGGTCTGACGCGCGTCGGGCCAGCCACTTTCGTTTGTACGTGCGAAAAATTGTCTAAAACTTAATTAATTAGATTCAAAATGTTCGTCTCGCAGAGTCCAACAAAACTATGCAATTAGTTTTTGATTTTATCTACATTTAGTACTCCATGCATGCTATGATATTTTGATGTGATGGGAATCTTCTTTTTTCATAGTGAATTTGGGAGTGCGAATTTGGGAACTAAACAGGGCCTTAGTTGTGTTGTGCGCTGAAAGCAAATCTCTTCCCCCATCCATTTCTTCGCTCGCGTCTTTGTGGTTTGACGAGGAGTCTAGGTCAGGCGATTCCTCCCCCCTCCCTCCCCCAAATTTGGGCATCTGATTCGTTCTGTGCTGCAGTTGTATGATTCAGCCGTTACCTCTGCGATTTTTATCGATGTGCCCCATTGTCTCTGTAGTTTGGGATTTCGTTTCTGTTGTTGGAGAGGCTATTTGTTATTGCGCTTCGATTTTGCTCATATAAATCGCTCTAATCTGTAGCTGTAATTGAGGTTGCGTCGAGGTCTTGATCCATGCACTGTATCCATGATTTTTCTGGTGAAATTTGTATGTGCCCCAAGTTGGTTCTCTCGGTAGACATATGAGACTGATGAATAGTGCCCAGCTATTGGCATTGACGCCCCCTTCTAAATTTCTCATATGATTCGCTCTGTTATGTTTTTAATTGAGTTGAGGTTATGATCTAAGCATTTTATAAGAGATTTCGATTTGATTTGTATGCGCCTGGTGTTTATCTCGGTGAAATAGATGTGAGGAATATGAATAGTGCATATCTATTGAGGATTTTTTTGAATTTGCTCATATGATTAGCTATATTCTTTAGTTTCCATTCTATAGTGTGAATAGCTGTTTGGCCTTTCAAGTCTGTACCAGCCTGCAAACATGTGTGACTAGCATGTAACTCAATCCGATTCTTATGTAATTCAAACCTAAATGAGATTGACTAGTTCTATTCTCCATATTAGGTCTATGTATCCTCCTAGAGTATATTTACATTGCTTCCTATTCTGTCTCCATTCGTTTTTTAGATGATTGATCCATAATTTCTAGTTCTTTGCCTTCTCTCATTTGCATTTTTAAGATTCACTTGCGACCCAAATTATGTTTATGACTAAATATGATGGCCTCACATGTACTGAGTAGTATATTGATGTCTTTATTTTAGTTGACAGTACCCATTCCTCTAGATGACAGTGATCCCATTACTGTAAGTTTAATTTGATTGTCATGTAAGTGGATTTGCTACTTAGTTTTTCGTAGTTTGCAATTTGAAAATTGACGGCTGAGTGATGGATCATTTTTTTTCTTGAATTTGATGTCTTCCCTTAGTTTGGCAACTTTTGTCATACTAAATCTAAGTTATATGTTCATAGCTAACCAGTAGTGGACATATCAATTGCCACAACCCCTGGCAGCACTCAGTGTTTCAACTACTATCTAATAGAGTATTTTGTTGAGGTAAATCACACTAGTACTAAGGCTGCTAAAACACTTGGGAGGCATATGAACATATCATGGAAATTTCATTCGGTTTCCTGATAACATAGTTTAGTAGATGTGAGCATGTACTACTGTATGTAAAGTGCAAGAAACACTCACTGACAGTACAAAACTTAGTCACTGACAGTGGTAATTGTACTGTCATTTTGATTATATTTACATGTAATTGATATCTGTTATGTCTCCATTAGAATTTTCTCGGGTTTTAGTAGGATCCTAGTTAAATTTGTAATATGAATGACTATAGAAAAAATCTTGTATCATTTGAATTATTCTTTAGCTTCTGAATTTGATATTTATGTCATGTTTTCTTATGGTTATTAAGCTGTACTTATATAGTCTCTTTCTTTTTTTATATTATAATGTTTCATGCTATCTATTTTGGTTAATAACCATAAAAATAATCCGTGCTCACGTATTTAGTTGTTGCACCCTACCAATATGTGCAAAATAATCTTTATCTATTTGTTCTACTGTACTTTCTTTTGGACTCTTGAGTACATAGTTCTTTAGGCTTGACCATATAGTGTCCATGCTCCATGTGCTGATTTCTTGGTTAGCATTTGTATGCATTTTGTTGACGGTAGTTCAATTGTCCATGAATCAAGTGCTGATTTGGCCACGTAGTGTTAGCTAGGCAATTTTTTTTCACATGTGTCATAAAACGTTATCTGTTGCTCACACTGACAGTACAAAGAAATGATCTAGTGCTTCAACTCTTTTTCCTTGAAATTGATAGTATGCATTAAGAGTCTAGCTACACATTGACAGTACAAAGACTGTTATCAGACAGTGGTAGTTGTACTGTCACTTGCATTACATTTACATGTAATTGGTATTTGTTTATTTAAATATGCATTTTCGGGTTTCAGTAGGACCCCAATTCATATGTATTTGACTGGTTGTGGAAAAAATCTATTAGTTAAGTGGTTGTGTGGATGTTTGAGTCTCTGTGTGACTTTTTTTCTCCTATTGATACAATTATACGCAACACTCTTGTATATGTTTCTTTCATTTCTTCTTTATCATCGCTATCTTCTTAAATTTTGCTATAGTTTCATTTTCTTAGTTCATCTCTGTTCCTTCTGTATTTCATATATGTGTATGATTGTATATGGTTATCCATGTATATTGTACTGTCAATTGGTATTTCTTGGTGAAAACTAAAAAGTTCAACTAACATGTTTTGATACCCATCACTTCACTTCTTATGTACTATAGTTTTTTATATTGAAAATTAAGTATTTGCTTCTTGTTAGTTGAATTTTGGCTGAGAAAAATTTAGTTCGGTCTTGCTAGTTCATTTTGATTTAGGCATATCTTAGTCAAATCTTGCATACTAAGCTATTGCCTACCTTGCAAGGTTATCCTGTATATAATATAGTAGATATAGTAACTGACGGCGCATACTATGTTCAGTGACAGTGTTTGTTATACTGTCATTTGTATTTTCTGTACATGTAAGTAATCACGGTGTGCCTCTCTAACACAATTTATATGTTAATCATTTGTAATTTTTATCTTTAGGATTTCACAGTACCCCAACAAAATCTGTAGTTTCTATAAAAATTGTTAATATTTATATTTGTCTTTGTATATTTCTTCTGAATTTTCAATTTACATCTTCAGGGTTTCAGTGGGCCTCTGCTGAAATCTGTAATTTTACTGACTATAAAAAATTATTAATCTTTATATTTTCTCTATATATTTCTTAATATGTTAATCATTTGCACTTTTCAATCTGAGTTTCTTGGTTAAACTATCATCCCAGGCTATTATGTAGTTTGATTGAATATAGAGTTAATAATTTGGTTGTCGTGTCTGTTTAATTTTATCTTATATATTGGTTTCTTTGGTTTAATGTTTTCCTGGAATTACTATTACATTAAGAGTAAAATACACCAGCGGTCCTCGAACTTATCCCGTGGTGTCATCTAGGTCCCCGAACTCTCAAAATGCATATTTGAGTCCATGAACTTGCTAAACTGTGTCATCTAGGTCCGAAGTTCCAAAAATATCCCTATATTATTGATGTTTGTCCATCTCTTGATCTATAATTATCGATATGGTACAATCAAATAAAGTTATTTAATTGTTATGATGGAAATAACTGATTTAGTTAGAGAAATAGTATAAAATTTCATGCTTAATTGCCAGCCATGTCATCATCATAGGGGTATTTTTGGAACTTTGGACCTAGATGACACAGTTTAGCAAGTTCAGGGACCCAAATATGCATTTTGAAAGTTTGGGAACCTAGATAACACCTCGGGACAAGTTTAAGGACCGTCGGTGTATTTTACTCTTACATTAATATAGGAGATGCATTGTTGTTTCTCCGAACAGGTTTTGTGAGAGAAATAGTTCCCACGACTCGCGATAACCTGACCTACCTTGATATTGGAGGAGTCTCTCAAGACTATCTTGTTCAAGCCTAGTCCTGCTTCAATGTTCACAACAATCAATTTATGTCTACAGTTTGTGCTTTGAAGGGTTGTGTTGTATTTCTTATTATCGTCCCTGTCCACAACTTTGGCTTCATTATTTACCTTGACTATGAAGCAACACAATGATTTCGTGGTCATGTTGGATAGGATAAGATCTTCTATGGCTATGTGAAGTGTGATGGTGCTGCCATTTAATGTTGATAACAATCAACACCTTAGAGTTCTTAGAATAGTATGGTGAGTTATCATTGATCTTAGTATAAATAATTGAGCTTTTGGAAGACCTTCATATGAGAAGAGTGAAAGTAGTAGCCTATGTATCTTTGTAATATTGAAAATTTTAGTCTTTCTCCGTAACCCTACTTATGTGTGTTGTTCTACAAATATCAACAGAGTATGTGAGATATCATATGTGTGTCTTTATCTGTAATTTTTTAGGATTTACTAAGCTCCAAAAGAAATATATAATTTTACTGACTATAGAAAAATCTGTCATTTTAAGTTTTTCTATGTTTTCATATTGTCAATTTGCATTTTCTGGGTTTTAGTGAGAACCAAAATTTGTTATTTTCCTAACTATAGTAAAAATTTGTTATTTTCATTTTTTAGATATGTTAGGTTGAATTTGTTGTTCTTTCGACAGTTTCTGTATTTTTATTTGATGTCAGAACTCCTCCTTTGTATCTTATCCTTTATTTTTGCACTAGTTATGTCCTGTTCAATTATAATATGTGCCCTGAACCTGTAAATATGTAGTTGATAATTTATCCCAAGACAAAATGAACACGGTCATTAGATGCAGATCACAAGGTTAAAAAATTCGTGTGTTAGTTTGCTCTAAAACACCTGAATTTTTTTTGGAAGTTTTCAGGTGCTCTGACTTATTAGAATGCTCGGGTTCCAGTTTCCTGAGAAACACCCGAGTTGCATGTAGACAGATCCTTTAGGAATTCAAGGCTGAAAATGAAAATTATGCTAGAGTTTACCACAAAAACTAATAGGACACCATTTCGTTTTGAGATTTTTTTTTGTTTTTAACCCGGTGTTGTGTCCTATTCCTCCTCACTTTCAAGAAAAAGAAATATGAGAAAGGAAAGTAAATACTCCTAGGAATATCCTTAAAAGGGTTAGTTCATGGAGAAACACATTTTAAAATCCAACAACTATTGTAGTGCAATTAGCAAGGATAGCAAGGATCAAGGCGGAGCATGCACGGCTCAAGCCCTGGCAACCACAAGGCTAAATTAAAGTCATGTCCATAATCTTTACTACCTCTGTCCAGATCAGAATTATAATAGTTTTTGGTTTTATACCAGGATACTTGCAGGCTTATATCCCTTATATTTTAAGATGGATATAATATCTTAATAGTACCTGTCCCGTGCATTATTGCACGGGCTGATTGACTAGTGTAAACAAACTATTGGGATTATATATATGGCATATGTTTCAGACTACAGTGCCTTTCTGAGCAATGCGAATGAAATCTTCAGAGCAGCAAGCGCTGACCACTGAAAGCCCCCGTGCTTGATCGAAGGATTTACCTACCACAAAATGATACGATTGTGAAGACTTTTGAAGTTGGTTATACTTCTGCTGAAATCAAAACAATTTTATGCGTCGCCCAAGTGTTACAAAATCCCAAGTCAATTGGATCGAGAAATAGGAAACACTACTATAGGGTTTTTCATAAGACAGGGACGAAATTGTTCCTATGTTCCCGAGACGAGAAGCATGGTCCTGTAAGTCTGTAACACGTTTCTAGTGATATAGGCGGTGCCGCGGTGGCATCAATTTTTATGGCTAATGCAAAGCGACGCTAGCTAGCTGCCTAACACAACATATGTTGGTTAAGTTCTTTTTTATGAGAGATTCGGAAGGGAGAGACCCGGAACTTCATTAAGTTTTTTTCTTGCGGGGAATTGCAAACGGAAGTTAAGTAGTGAGCAAGTAATGTTTTACCACTAATCTATTGTGCTTAGAAGTCAGAACTCTGAAATGTCCTTTCTTGTACCACGCTTCACCATTTGGTGATCCATTGCTTTCTGCACAGATATATGTAAGCACTTACACACACCCTTATTGGACACACTTAAACAAGCAATTTCAACGCACAAATTCTTTTCCTTCCCGAAAATGTGGAGTGCGCGCGCACATTTCATTAGGAGTAGTTAATCGAAATACACTGCAGACACGCCTCACCTCTCGATTTCGATAGGCTTCGTGCCACTGACCACGGCCTCAAGGTCGCCCTCATCGTCGTCATGAGGCTCTCCGATGCCGGAGCTGAACCGGCCGCCGGCGCCGCCTCCCTTCACCAGCGGAACGTACTGCGGCTGCTCCTGGTACAGCTTCACCATCTGGAGGTAGAACACGACGACGAACGCCACGGTTCCGGTGAGGTACCAGCTGAACTGCAGGTTGACGAGCGACTTGGCGCGGTCGAGCGCCTCGTCGGAGCGGCACCGGACGACCTCGAGCGCCCCTTCCTCGACGTTGATGAAGCAGCCCTTGGGGACGAGCGCCGGCGTCCACATCATGACGCCCATGACGGCGAACCAGACGCCCTGGAACACGAGGCTCCCCGACCGGACAAGGCTCAGCGCGAAGCTCCGCTGGTAGGGGATCAGGAGCAGCGACGCCGCCAGCGTGACGGCGATGGCGACCTCCAGCAGGCGGTGGTACTGGCCCTGCACGCCGGCGTGGTCCGCGGAGTGGAAGTGGAAGACGAGCAGCTGCTGCGCGAACGCCGCGGCGGCGGCCAGCTGCGACACCGCGTCGCGCATCGGCGCCCGGACCCTGTCCATGTGGATGGCGGCCGCGGCGAAGACGAGCCACGCCAGCGAGATGGAGGCGTGCTCGAAGTTGTGCAGGTGCGCGGAGGGGATGGTGCCGTCGCCGTCGAACGGGTGGTGCTTCGCCTGGACGATGACGAGCTCCATCGAGATGGAGATCACCGAGCCGATGATTATCATTATGAGCTCGATGTGGCGGACGCGCCGCACCGGGAACCACACCGGCGCCACGTAGGAGCCCCGCTGCAGCAGGAACAGGCGGGTGTGGCCGAACAGCTGCCACAGGCCGATCAGGAAGAAGAAGGCGCCCGGCGCGACGTGCCCGCCGAGCGTACCCATGACTTCCTTGCTGTGGCTTTGCGTGCAGCAGTAGCACCGAGAGGAGAGAAGATGGGAGGTACGTAAGTCAAATGTTGCCGATGGTCTCGAACTGCTGAAGGGTTGATGCCTTCTTGATGGGAATGGCGCGTGTGGGACCTTGGGAAGCGTTTTTTATTACAAAAATGCTGGTAGGGGAATCTTGCAATAAGATAGATGTGTGTTTAGTTCTCTGTCCAAATTTCCTCATGCAAGAAACACTAAACGTGGATAAATAAAAAAACTAATTGTATAGTTTTGATATACACGACGAGATATATCTTTTGAACATAGTTAGGTCATGGTAGGATAATGTTTATACCACAAACAAATGAAAAGTGCTACAGTGCGTTACAGTGTTCGATGCGACTTTTCTACCCACGGGAACTAAACACATCTTGCTTGAGTTTTTTTAAAACGTCATCCCATCATTTTTTTTAAATAAAAGACCAGTATACACGGATACGTTCGTTTACCTGTATGAATACACACTTGCAAATTTTACCCCTATGCATGAGTATTCTAGCGATTTAAGAAGTCATTATAGACGCTTCGCAGTCGACGAAGATGTTATCTATCTTTATTGCCTGAGTTAGGTAAAACAACATCTTCATCAATAAAGCGTAAGTTAATTAAAGCAAAGAATATGTATCGTCAAATTTTATAAAAATCTAATAGTCTAAACTAATTCAAAAGTCTATGTCCAATAGGATTATTGTGTACATAAAATTTAGAATTAAAAACATAGCGTTTGATCATTAGATTTTATGATGATATAGCAGTATACAGTGACATAAAGAGTACATATCGAATATGATTATACATAAATTCAGAATTAAAATTAAGAAAATTAGCACTTGATCAAAGAGATTGTGTTGACTACAATACGTACATAACTAAATAAATATAATGTAATTCTCACTTGACCAAAGAGTCATTGTCTACTACAATTAAAAAATGCTAAATTCAGAATTTAAAATTAGAAAATTATCACTAAAACAAATAATCCATATCAAATACGAATAACAAATATCATACATATTAAAAAATAGTAGATACTTTGCGTACGAATTAAAGAGTCTATGCCAAATGCCATTGATAAATAACTAAATTCAAAGTAAAGAAAAAGAATAAATTAGTATTTTATGAAATATTTTGTGTCAAATAAGTTAATAATTAGCTAAATCTTGAATTAAAAATAATAAAATTAGTAGATATTTCATATTCCAATTTGGCAGCCAAAATAGAAATGTAAAAAAGTATGCAACCAAACATACTCAATAAACAACTAAATTTAGAAATAAAACAGTGAAAATAAATATTTTAATTTATATTGAGTTTGGAAAGCAAATTATGAGAGTAAACAACCTATGTAAAAAATTATTTAGTAGCTATTTTTTAAAATAGGGCTTGAAATTGCTATGCTAGTGAAAAAGCAATATGAAAAACATATTTATACGACTTTGAAGTAGACTTGGCAACTCAAACATTGCTATATTTTGAGATAATTTTTGAAACTCAAACATATTTATTGGTTAAGCAGATATCAAATTTCCATTGTAGCTAGCTTTTCATACTAATCATTTGGTTTTCATGCCACGTCCACTATTGGTTAAGAGAGAAAGAATGATAGATGACGCAATCACATGAGGAGAGTCGACATGATATAGAAGAAAGAAACAAAAAAAGCTGATGTTTGATATACACGTTCTCCATAGCAAAACTCAGGAATTGTTTGAAAAATAATGAATGGCACACAACGTCAGGCGTCTGGAATGCAGCTTCGATGATCGTGGCATAGCTGGCAAAGCTTCTTGGGAGCATAAGCCTGAAAGAGAAAGGACGAGCATAAAGATGTAGCATATGACAATATGAGAGCATGCTTTTATGAGGATATAGCATATGGAGGTTGGAGCAAAACAAAAATAGCAGATTATATATATTGAACCACTCGCTAGATCTTTCTCTGGAAATTTAAAGAATATTTATCATGCAGAGTAACTAAAAGTCTATGTCACCGAATTTTTATAAAAATATATGCATATAAAATATAATTATTTATTTTAATTTAAAAATAATGTCTTTATATAAGATATGTTGTTTTTTCTCAACTCAAAAAATATGACTGATGAGAAAACTAGATAACATATATCTTGATTTGGGCTATTTGGAAAAACAAATACATTATTACAAAAAAATGTTTCCATCTATTTTTTAGGTAATAGAAACATAAAGATTGGCAAAAAAAAGGAACTAGCTGCCGCGCAAATTATGTGGGGCACCCTTCTAGTTTCATGTATTAAAATGTTCATGATTATAAATTGGATATAATATGAAAATGTTTATAAAAAACGAATTTAATGATACCAAATTTGCATGTTATATAATACAACTTCTTAGACCAGGGTTGGTCAATCAAAGATTATAATGTTTAAAGCTTTGGTAGAAGGTTCAAACTCAGAGAAGATTTTCCTCTGTTGCTTAGCTGCTCTACATGCCGTATTTAGCATTTATCAAGGGTATTACATGTTGAACTTCTACTGAGTTCAGAATTTGACTACGTGTCAAATCGACCATTGGATTTTACACAACGATGACAACAACATATGCGATGTCGTTACGCCGGTGTACCAAACAACAACATTAGCTTACATTGTTTCCATTCACAGCGCTATCGGATACCGTTTGCGTTTACGTTTTCATCCCCAACCAAACAGATCATCCTGCTCAGTTCAGGTCCCCCTGTTCTGACCTTCTGATGACTAACTCGAGGATTTCTGGTAGCCTGGTAGGTGACGACTGACGACTGAAATGGACGCAGGAGGGCACCTGTACTTTTCCTTTTCTTTACAACCTTCCCGGTGTCTCATCGTCTGCAGAGACGACGACCGGCGGTCGCCTCAATTTCGTAGACATTCTGGAAATGACTTTGGGCCCCGTTTAGATCCCAAAAGTAACTCCTAAATTCACTATGCAAAAAAAATTCTCCATCACATCAAAATGTCATAATATGCATGGAATACTAAATGTAGATAAAATCAAAAACTAATTGCACAGTTTTGTTGTGCTTTGCGAGACGAACATTTTGAGCCTAATTAATCAATTTTTGGATAATTTTTTACAAATACAAACGAAATGCTACAGTAGCGCAATGATTACGAAGTGACATCTTGCTCCCAAATTCACCCACCCATTTCTAACATTTAGGCCTTGTTTAGATACTAAATTTCACTCCCAAATTTACTATGCAAAAAGAAGATTCTCCATCACATCAAAATGTCATAACATGCATGGAGTACTAAATGTAGATGAAATCAAAAACTAATTGCACAGCTTTGTTGTACTCTGCGAGACGAACATTTTAAGCCTAATTAATCAATTTTTGGATAATTTTTCACAAATCCAAACGAAATGCTACAGTGACGCAATGATTACGAAGTGACATCTTACTCTCAAATTCAACACTTCAATTCCAACATCTAAACAAGGCCTAACACGGCCTCAGGACGAAGAAAAGCGCCGGCGACAGATACGATTACGGATTGATAGTCATTAGCGTTTGGGTTTCTTGTTTTCTGTTTTGCTTGTTTTTGGGCTGTGTGCATCCTGGTAATGCAGAGGCCGGGAATTTATTTCAAAAAATTTGTATCAACTCGATGTAAAATTCTTGAAATTAATAAAGTTTTCCTTATCGAAAAAAACGATTACGGATGGATACTGCGGGTTGCCAGGTGGAACTGTTGGTTCTAGCTTGGGCACGTCACGTTCGTTGCCAATGGATCGAATTGTTTGAGAGGGATAAACGAAACACGTTTCCTATTGCGTAGTCAACTATAACATTCGTGATTACAGTGGATGGACTGGACGTTGTTGCGGGCTTAGGGAGGGTCTCGCGGTTAACGTAAGCTCTAAGCTCAGAGGCGCACAAGGTGACGAGGCCGTGGAGACGGCAAAGCATTGTCAACCGCGATGCAGAGGAAGAGGATCTGTGGTGAGTACTGAGTAGGGGCAGGTTTGTGAAATCAATAGCCCAGCACTGGCGAAGTTGCGTGACAACGGCTAGCGGCGTCAGGAGCTAATACGGGAGCCAAGACGCCGGTGAAGGCACGGGGGCTGCAAGCGAGCTTGGCTGGAAACTTGAAACAGAGAGAGAAGTGGGTGAGGATGACATGAGGGATGACAAACAAGAGCTTTACTCCAGGTGTCACAATTTAGTAATTTACAA
Source organism: Echinochloa crus-galli (assembly GCA_900205405.1). Classification (NCBI taxonomy): domain Eukaryota; kingdom Viridiplantae; phylum Streptophyta; class Magnoliopsida; order Poales; family Poaceae; genus Echinochloa; species Echinochloa crus-galli. The sequence goes on from OAMR01000308.1 coordinate 649,902, forward strand.
AGTACCAACTCCGAACCGTTTTTTGCCACGGTTTCCTAAAGAATAACTGTACGGTATATGTATTTTTAACCACAAACACTGAGGCCAAATTACACAGTAATTAATCACAGAACATTCCTAACCTTACGGTGTGGTACGATTTCACCTCTCGATTTCGACAGGCTTTGTGCCGCTAACCACGTGCCCGAAGCCACGTTTGGCCACCTCGAGATCGTCCTCATCGTCGTGATCGTCTCCGATGCTGAACCGGCCGTCGCTGTCGCCGCCGCCGCCCGATCCCTTTACCAGCGGCAGGTACTGCGGCTCCTCGGGGTAGAGCTTAGCCATCTGGAGGTAGAACACGACGACGAACACAACGGTGGCCGTGAGGTACCAGCTGAACTGCAGGTTGACGAGGGACTTGGCGCGGTGGAGCGCCTCGTCGGTGCGGCACCGGACGACGTCGTGGCCTTCCTCGCGGTTGAGGAAGCATCCCTTGGAGATGAGCCCCGGCGTCCACAGCATCACGCCCATGGCGATGAACCAGACGCCCTGGAACACGAGGCTCGCCGACCTTACCAGGCTCACCGCGATGCTCCGAGGGCAGGGGATCCCGAGCAGCGTGGTGGCGAGCGTGACGGCGATGACGGCCTGCAGCAGCCAGTGGTACTGGCCCTCCACGCCCATGTGGTCCGCCGAGTGGAGGTGGAAGATGAGCAGCTGCTGCGCGAACGCCGCCGCGGCCACGAGCTGCGACACGGCGTCGCGCATCGGCGCCTTGGCCCTGTCGAGGTGGATGGCCACCGCGGCGAAGACGAGCAGCGCCAGCGAGATGGAGGCGTGCTCGAAGTTGTGCAGGTGGTAGGAGGGGATGGTGCCGTCGTCGTCGAACGGCTGGTGCTTCGCGGGGCCGATGACGAGCTCCATCAGGATCGACATCGACGCGCCGATGATTATGAGTATGAGCTCGAGGTGGCGCACGCCGCGCACGGGGAACCAGACCGGCGCCGAGTAGGAGCCCGGGCGGAGCAGGAAGAGGCGGATGTGGCTGAACAGCTGCCACAGGCCGATGAGGAGGAAGCCGGCGCCCGGCGCGACGTGCCCGACGAGGGTGCCCATGGCGTGCCGCCGCGCTTTGGTTTTTTTTGCGTGCACCGGGGCGAGCGGTACGGACGGCACAGGAAAGAAGGTGATGGTGGCGTGTGTGGAGAGGGGAAAGGTTTGAAGGTTGAAGGGAAACCTGGGGCTGCTGGGGGGTTTTAAGAAGGTTTCCAGGGTGTCTGGAGGGTTCGGAAGGTTTGAAGAGTATCCTTATTTTTACTTCTGGATTTAGACCTATTTCGCATGTGTGATGATCAGCAGTGATGTGTTAGTGTTGAAAGCAGCTCGCCAGGGTGGTTTGTTCTAGTTTTGTTTTGCTTGCTTGTCAGGGCTTCCAATTGACTATCTTTTTTATCTGTCCGTGATATCGTAGTTATGTACTGCCGTATGCCAGTTTAAATAAGATGCTTGTGAATTGTGATCGACACTCCACTAACCCAGTCCAGTGACTTCCAGCTAGTTTCGTATTCTTGGTCATTTGCGAAAAATACAATTTAATCATTCATGCAATGCAATCTTGAGTACCTTGTACTAATGTTTTTCTTCACTAGCTTTGTAATTAAAATTTATCCTTTTGGTATCAACTTGGTACGTACCAAAAACATCAGTATCAACTTTATATTTATAAAAAAGCATATTTTTAGCTTATTTTTTGTTTATAGTCTTTGTTGGCTCTCTACGAAGCGGCCAACGTCACGTACAGCATATTTCTACTGAAATAATCCCTCTTTCTTAACCGATAACAAAGATATTACTCCTCCGATCCCTATCACCCTATATGTCTGCTGGGCCCAACCGGAAGGAAAGAAAGACTAGCCAGGTTGACCCGACCAGTATGGCAGTATCCATGCATCCATAATCCGTGTGCTTCCGACCTGAAAACCCTTCTGGAACTCGTCACAGCTGACCATAATACCCCCGACCAAATCCATCCCGCTGGACGATGTACCTCCGACCCGGCGCCGCGCTACAGCGAAAACGGGAGAGACACGGGGCTCGTCCACTCCCGCAGCCCGTGTGTTTAGTTTCCATTTCGCCTCGTGCGCGTGCGCCTAGCGGCCAAAGTCACTTGTCCGTCCTGTCCTGTGAGACGGGACGGGCGTGCGTGCGTAGCGGGCTTTTGCCATTTGGAAAGGAAAGCGGCCGGCGTCGCGTCACGTGATCCATTCCCCTTCCAACATCTACTGGAAGCGCGCGGGTCGGCCGGCACAGGTCGTTCGTCGCGCCGCCGGGCCGGGACTTGCCGTCGCGCCCACGGCCGGCGGAAGGGCCGCTGCGCGGGCACGTATGCCGCCGCGATCGTGATCGGACCCCCCGGTCGATCGGGGTCGGTTTCCGACCGTTTTTTCTTCTCGTCTTTGCGGTTTCGTGCTGGGAACGAGCGAGGGCGCTGACGGCGATCGATGGATTTGGCGCAATTAATGGCGGGCCGGTACTGGTACAAACGGTGTTCTAGAAGGTAGACCTGTGGAACCCGACCTATCCGGATCGTATGAACCTTCATCCGGAGCGGATGAAGCTTGCCTTGCAAGAATGGCTTTTCTAATGGCGAGTTCTCAGCCACAAACAGACACGAATAACGAATAAGGACTGCAACTCGCGGGAAGTCAGCACCTGGCGAAATGCCACGGAATCGTCTTAAGTAAGGTTCACATCAGCCAGCTAAGCCCAGGTACCGGTCGCTTGTTTTGACTAACCCACCAGGCGGATTAGGACAAACTACTCACGCAGCGTCCACCTCAGCGATGATGCTATCAGCGCACGGCGGCCACCACCACAGAGCGAGGCTGCAGCCTGCAGCCACGGTCGTCGTTCGTGTCGTCCGGCCTGTCTGAACTTTCAGGTGCGAATTGAAAACCGTTGAGGAGCCCCGAAAGCAATGCAAGGTGACCGGCAGTCCCGCAAAGTAAAAGTAAAGCGAAACGGAAGGTGATTCTCTAGAGTACGCGTACGTACGTAAAAGCCTAGGGGATGGAAGTACTAGTACGTGAGAACGCAGCCAGCATCGATCATTTTTAGGCCGTGAGGTTGAGGTGCATCATCATCTCAGGTCGATCGGGGGCACATGATTCCTGTGTGCGGGCGCTCGAAAAGACGGAGGATGCCGCGCCTTCTTTTCCTCCCGGCCTTCTCGGCTTTTCGTCGCTCCTCTGCCAAGTGCCGAGGCGACGACCGGCCGCCAGGCCGCCGCCTTTTCGCGATCTCCGGTTTCTTCTCCGGACTCCGGATGAGATTACCGCGCGAGGCCGACGACACGTACTGCCTCGTCAGGAAGAAAGAAGGAAGCGCGCGGCGGCGACCACTACGGCGAGCGTCGAGCGTGTGCAGATTCCATTTTGGTTTCACGACGTGATGGGCCTTCATTTGGTTGAGCAATTGCAGACGACCGTGACCGTGACCGATGCCCCAAAATCATCACAACAACGCCGCAGCTATTCTACCAAACCCACGCTCTATGGTGGTGTTTAGATGTTAGAATTGGGAGGGTGAATTTGGAAGTAAGATGTCACTTCGTAATCATTGCGCTACTGTAGCATTTCGTTTGTATTTGTGAAAAATTATCCAAAAATTGATTAATTAGGCTCAAAATGTTCGTCTCGCAGAGTACAACAAAACTGTGTAATTAGTTTTTGATTTCATCTACATTTAATACTCCATGCATGTTATGACATTTTGATGTGATGGGAAATCTTCTTTTTGCATAGTGTATTTGGGAGGTGAATTTGGGATCTAAACAGGCCCTATGAAAACTAGCGCGTGCGATCGTCAAGTCAAGGCGCGCATCTAGACGCCTTTTGTAAGTCCTCTCGTAGGGACCAATCCTTTACATAACCGGTAGTAAGTCTTGGTAGGAATCACTTGATGCGCGCATAAACAAATTCGGCAAAAGTTGCAGAAGCTTCGTTCGTCTGACGGTGGTAAACCTGATGAACAACGACATACACGAAAGGCAGTCGAGAGTTTAGACAGTCCAGTCGTCCTCGATCTCTTGTGCACAGAGCGCGCTACTTATCCGGGCAATAGCCTGAAACATTCGCGCTCAGATCTCATACCGTTTCAGAACAGGAAGCGACGTGACTGATCAACCCTGCTGAGCCACACATGTTCCTTGGCTTACGTGTTTTGTATTACACTTGTCCTGTAACTACTTCACTACTTGTAAACGTGCTCCTCATGTACAGATCAAGAATTTTGCATGTTATATCCGTGAACAGAAACTATATGCACAATCTGTGTTTGCTTCTGAATTCAAACTAATATTGGATGAACCGAAGCGCATTACCGCATTCAGATCAAAGAAAAGACATGATCCTTTGAACAGTCAGAAGGCCTTCCGGTAATTAGTGAAGTTAAGTCTTCCAGAACTACACGCTCTAGATCACAAAGGTTGCCTTCTAACCTGATTGTTGAGAGTTTGATTCACTCGGGCCAAATTTTGTTGGAAACATCAACAGTAAACCCGTAGTTACCGGAGACATCTCAGTTCAGTTCGGTTTATTATTCAGCTCACTTTAATTTATGTACATGTATTCGCGATTGAAATTTTGAAACTCTAAATCATTTGCTGTTAATGATTCTGTGCACTTTCTATCTCGGTTAAAATTGAAAAAGAATGATCAGATATGGCATAATGAGATGATGTCAAGTAAGTACTATTATATTTGGATGACTGCCTATTTTGCTCGACCTTTGGATACCGATGTGCTTGAAATAACCGACAACAATTCATGTTCCAAATAAATAGTTAAAGTTGAACTCGGAAACTAACAGAAATTTGGGAGTATCTTTTTACTCTATCAACTTAGCTTTGAATCTCTGCATTTTTACGGTACCCAACTGTGGTAATATTAGTCACACACAATCCATTTATAATAAGTACAGTATGCGATAGGCTAATACAATATCAATTAAAATGGAAATAAAAATTCATGCTCAGGATCAAAAAAATAACAAACCTAAAACAAAGCACTAATGGTACAAATAGTACTATCTATTCATTAACTACGGCGACATAAGGTAATTCTACCGAGCCCATGTACAACAGGCCGCCATCCCTCTCCATTATTTCGGTAGGCCTTACGCTCTTGGACCCTCTCATCACCTGGACCACTTGTCCATCAGCATTGATCCTCACAGCGAGTAGGTGACTATCTGGACCAAATGGCAGTTCCATCTTCTCTCGATGTAGCGCCACCCAAAACCCGCCTTTCATGTCAGCCCTTACATTGTCAGGATAGCCTGGCAGATCGGCGAATGGCTCCGACGTACCTGCGTTAGGACCCTTGATCCAATGCCTCATTAACTTGCATGGCCCGGTAAGTGCAACAACAAGGTGTGTCCGATCGGCGCTGATGGCGAGGCCGTTGGGGTAAGTAATGCCGGATTGCAACAGGGTGACATGGCCCGTCTTCGGGTCATACTTCATGAGGCGGCCCGTCGAGTCTCCGGTGGCCGTTACCTGCTCGTGCTGCGAGCGCTGATAGTTCATGCTACTATCAGTAAAGAACACCTCACCGGTGACTTGGTCGACGTCCACACCGTTGGTGAAGCGAAGCGGCTTGCCATCGACCGAAGTGACCAGCACCGTCGCCTCGCCGCCCCCCGGCCCGACACGCATCAGCCCCTTGTACGCGTCCGCGATGTAGAGGTTCTTCGACCCGTAGTGAAAGCGCAGGCCCAACGGGCGCCCGCACTTGCTCTCCGTCACCTCTGCCGGTCGAGCCCTCGACGCTGTGCAGGCCTTGGCGTTGTAACCGGGGCTGTAGGCGTAGGTCGACCAGCGACGCGCTCTCTTGTTGTACTTCAAGATGCGGCCGTCGGAGACGCCGCTGTAGGGACCCACGCCGTCGACGTCGAACGCGACGCTCTCCGGGCCACGCAGGAGCGCTCCGCGGAGCGGCAGGCGCAGGCTCAGGCTGCCGTCAATCGTAGCCATTTCCGAGATGGGGCGTGCGGCGGCGGCGCCGGATGCCAGCAGGAGCAACGAGATCGCTGTCAGCATCAGAATCTTCTTCCCCGAGGTGATGATGTTTCCCATGATTGCTCTGCTTATTGTGCGCGCTGCCTTGCAGACAGAGTTCGTGGACTTGGTTGGACCTTGCTGCCTTGGTTGCCTTGGCTGAACGTTTGGTCTGGTTGAATTGAGAGAAGTGCAGATGCCTCCGCGCTTTTATGGCGGCTAGGATGTCACAGCCCAGGGCTTAATATGATTGATAAGAATACTCATACCAACAAGTTGCAACTTCTTTTCCGAAAGCTCATCTCGAAAGAACTCCGAGGTTAAGCGTGCTTGGCCGGAGCAATTTCGAGATGGGTGATCGACCGGGAAGTCGTTCCCGGGTGTGCTTGAGTGAGGACAAAGTGTGCAGAAAAGACAGGTGTTGGTCTGTGAGGGCAGTCTTGCGGTCCTATATAGCAGCCAGGCGTAGGCGTGCCCGCCTCGGAGAGGCGGGACGTTACAATTGGTATCAGAGCCGACTCTCGCGGTTTCATGGGCACATGGGTCGCAGTTGCGCAGGCATGGTGCGCATGGCTGGTGTGGGCCCGGAGTGGTCACACAGCATGGCACATGCGCTGGCACTGGGCTCATGGACATGGCCGGAGGGGACGTTCCTGGCCTGGGGTTGACCGACGAGAGCGTCAGTCTTCTAAGGGGGTGAGATTGTCACAGCCCATGGCTTAATAGAATTGACAAGAATACTCATACCAACAAGTTGCAACTTCTTTTCCGGAAGCTCATCTCGAAAGAACTCCGAGGTTAAGCGTGTTTGGCCCGGAGCGATTTCGAGCTGGGTGACCGACCGGGAAATCGTTCCCGGGTGCGCATGAGTGAGGACAAAGTGCGCAGAAAAGACGGGTGTTGGTCTGTGAGGGCAGTCTTGCGGTCCTATATAGCAGCCAGGCGTAGGCGTGCCCGGCCTCGAGGAGGCGGGACGTTACATACGTGCTTTCCGAGTCGGTGGCTGTCTTCCGATTAGGATTGAGCGATTGGCCGGATTCGGATACGGACTAGGAAACCGAAGGGGCCAGCGAACTGCTGTTGTTGTCGTGAACATCGTGTTTTTGTTATGGCCTTTGGAATTGCGTCGTTGGCTTATAGTAGATCGGAGTTTAGCCTTCCTCATCATCATGTCTCGCCTATCAGCATGTTTTATTTGCTCGATATTTGTCTTGGCTTCACAACAGCACTACACATTTATAACGCACAAATACATCAAATAGTAGGTATGCTCCAACTGATCAAAGCGATGCTTGTCATCATGTCCTGGAAATATATAATGTTTTAGGCCAAAACTAAATAAGGACTGAATTGGATCTAACGTAGCTATGGATTCATATGGTCTTTTTATTATGTTTAAGATACGAACAAATATTATTCAGGCATTACATAGAAAACATTAAGGAATATTCAGAACCCGACAATTCATTCAGTCACAGAACAACTAGGCAGACAAAATTGATCTTGTTCTGGCATTCTGATAATCGCAGGTCAATGTAATGGACAATCTGTATTTTTTACTATGTTCAGAGCTTCTTGAGATGCGCATTTTGATGAAACACCTGGTGGGCATAGAATACAAACAACTTAGATTTGATTGTAATTTTTGTGCTTATACAAAATATGAAATATGTTAAAATGATTGGTAAAAAAATTAGATAATTTATCCATCTCACTTTTGAATCATGCTTAAGGCCGTATTTCAAACGAAAACCTATGAGATGCAATTACAATTACATTACGGACCGGAAGCTGCATAACATAGGGTAGACATAATAAAAGCATTGTGCATAACAAAGGAAAAAGGTTTCTAATATGAGATTATGTATTTTATTTACTAGTCCGTCAACCCGTGCATCCGCACGGGCTTATAAGATATTTTTAAAATAAACAAATCTAATAAATATGATGGTGGTTTATATATTTATATATATTAAGAAAAATAGGATCATTAAACAACTCACCATGACTTCAATTCAAGAGATGTGGGTTCAAGGGCTCGAGCTTTGATGGGCAAGCTCCATCCTATTTCCTTCCCAACGGTACTAAGACAATCCTCTGATTTTAAAATGTATTTTATTATGAAGTAACACTTTAATGATGTTTGTCTTTAGTTTCCTTCATATGATTGAGTCACTTCATATGAATAGAACACAACAGATTCAAATTCACAATTTATTTAAACTATAAATATCTCAAAATTGCCTTAGATCCAGCAAAAATATATATGTTCCAGCACAGAATATAGTTCTCTTGGCATACTAAAATGTAATATCAATTAGATAAGATATCTTCTATCCTTTAAATAAGAATTCAATTTTTCATCATAAACTCTAGATAAGTTGATTAACTACATGGAATTCTAAAATCATTATATCAATAACTTGCCTCACCTACTACTCCACCCCAAAGCACAATTACTTAAGGATACCCATTTTTACCATTGAACTTATTACTTAAGGCAAGTAATAGTTGTAAATAAGCATAGTTCTATGTATCAGCTTCCAAACCATTCTTTTTTGCAAATAAGCATCATTCTACGTATCACCATATTACTTATTACTAATTGCATTCTTCGTAGTACATGGAGTTTGGAAGCTGTTGTATCAATGCTATTGCTGTGACTTTGATTTCTTATATTTACTTGGTTGTGTGTAGTTCTTGATGCCTATGTGATATATTTAGGTTATGTTAATGGCAATATAAATATAAAGTTTCAAAACATCTTACACAATAATGATGTACAAAATAATTGGTCAATGTTGCCTTTATATTTTCTAGTATGAAAAATTAATGTATTTCTTACTCTATTTGTGCACATTTTTGTATAAGTGGTAAATGTCTCAAGTCGTAACTAATTAATGACACATGGAAGAGGCAAAATAGAGACTACTTTATGAACTGAGGCTACTGGCCTACGGGGTAAAAGCCACTAAAATAGCTTTTTTGTCATAAATAAAGTAAGAATAAACACAATATCTATTGTCGAACGACTTTGTGCAATATATAATATAACCATGTTTGTACAAATTAATTTAGATTTTTAAAGGAAAAATTGATTTAGATCCGGCAAAGTAGGTGGGCATTGGTGCATGTGTTAGAGTGAAATGAGAACGAAGGAATGAATGATTCTCTTTATTTGAACAGTGAATGTTTAAATATATATACAAGCCCAAGGGGCACAAGTCTAAAGGGCATGGGTTGCCATCCGAAAGGACATATCCCTTCGGAGAGGCCCTTTTGCTAATACAATTGATCACTAATGTCCTAAACTATATTATTCGTAACACTCCCCCTTGATCAATTGGTCCTGTAAATGTCTTTGCTGTTCAACAATTCTAATCTTGAATCTTTGGAAAACCCTGTAGGAAAAAACCAAAGTATACATATACCAGGTAGAACTTCTTCAAAACCCACTGGGAAAAATAAGAAGTAACGCCATGATATATGAGTAATTTCGATGTTAATAGACCCTTTAAGTATTCTTAAAGACATAGTCTAAAACAATTTCATCAAAATCAATATGTCAATATTATCTCTGGAAAAACCTCTGTGAGGAAAAATAGATAATGTGACATCTTGGTCAGCTACTACTTGTATACGTAGACTATTGTGTGGGAAAAACTCCTCTAAACCTTGTAGGAAAAATACGAGGAGAAACCACATTGTATGCAATGGATGACCATCTTATGGATAAAAACTCCTCCAAAACCCAGTGGGAAAAACTTGAGGAGAAATGTATATATGTCACGGGGAAAACTCCTTAAAACCCCTAAGGGAAAAATATAGGAGAAAATGTTGTATGACATATGTAATGTATATTGCCTCGTTAAAAACCTATGTATGAGAAAAAACCTTGATAGGTAAACTCATTAGGAAAAGAGTGCAATATTTATAATCAGAAGATTATATACAGGTGATATCAGAGGATTTACTCCCCCTGATGCTTGCAAATCTTTGAGCCGTCTCATACCTATTCCAAAAGGTCAGGATTTTGTGAATAAATCTGCAAGATTATCACATGATTTGGTTTGCAAGATTTAACCCGTATTCATTTGTGAAATACAAGCATACTTATCTTCATAGATAATTGTTGGTTTCGTGATTGAACCAAATACAAAATGACTATTGTATGTGATTTATCATTCTGCGAAGTCATACACATCCATGTGATGCTTCAAATAATACAATTATTTCAGAATGATATGTGGATGTGGCTATAAGAGTTTATTTGATGACTTCAATGATATAGCCATTCCACCATACAAGAATACAAAACCTGTCTGAGATCTGGCACTATGGGGATCAGATAAAGAGCTAGTATCGGTATATCCAGTTAAAGATCTATCTTGGTTAAATCTGTAGATTAAGCCAAGATCTATTGTGCCTTAGAGATATCGGAAGATATCCTTAACTCCAGCCTCAATGGC
>OAMR01000308.1:671178-684927 GCA_900205405.1 Echinochloa crus-galli
CCATTTCCCCTCGTCGCGAATTTGGATTGTTTCAAAGCATCCCTCGTTGAATTTACCAATCATTGCCTCGTTTGCATACGCTAATTTTCAGCTTCTGGACGCTGAACCTTTGAACAGTTCGTTGCAGAGTCTTGTGCTTCCAGCTGCCGAAGATGGCGGTATCATTCATCACCAGACTTTTAACGTAAGCAGTCCTGCAGATTCAGACCCTGTCGAAAGTCGCGTTGGATCGGAGAACCCGATCCAATCTCTCGTGTTGTTCACTTGTTCTTGATTTGTTGGGTCCGGGATGCAGGCTCGCCCTAGGCTACGCCTACCCGGCGTACGACTGCTACAAGACGCTGGAACTGAACACGCCGCAGATGGAACAGCTGCGATTCTGGTGCCAGTACTGGTAAGCAAGCAATAATGAAGCATTCAGATTAATCTGCAAAACTCACGTGGTGCTTTTCGCACGTTAGTCCTCTGCGTAATACGAATCTGAACTGTCATTCTCGGTGCCGTGCAGGATCCTGCTCGCGTTCCTGACGGCCTTCGAGAGGCTCGCCGACGGCGCGGCGTCGTGGCTGCCCATGTACGGCGAGGCGAAGCTGGCGCTCGTCGTGTACCTCTGGCACCCAAACACACTGGCAAGTCACCGCCGATCGAGACCAACACCCTGAACAAGTCTTTCTTTTTTTTCCTTCCCATTGTAACTACATCATTTCATTGTTTGCTGTAAGTCTGAAACCATTTTTCGCGTGGTTTCATTCAGGGCGCGGGGCGCGTCTACGGCGACTACCTCCGCCCGTTCCTGGCGGCGCACGAGGCGGACATCGACCGCAGCCTTCTGGAGCTGAGGGCCAAGGCCGCGGACGCGACGGCGTCGCGCCTCCAGGCCGCCGTGGCGCTCGGGCGGGAGTGCCTGTTCGAGGTCGTCCGCCGCGTCTCGTCGCGGCTGCAGGCGACTAGCAAAAGCCCCGGCGGGCAGGTACAGTGACCCTGCCGGCTGCCGCGGCATCCGCCGACCGCCCTAGTATCTAGTGTGTGTATACCGTATGATCCAGACGACCAGAAAATATTTATCAAAGAGTGATATATGTATACTTTTATGAAAGAATTTTTTAAGACAAATCTATTCATATAGTTTTCACATTTATAAACTCAACAACTTAGAAGTTATTGATGATTTATATTTTCAATATTTGACCCAAATCTTATCGTAAACGTCAGGTTTTTAGGAATGGAGGGAGTAACAGATGGACCGAAAAAAAAGCGCTGAGAAGTGCTGCTGGATCAGACAGCGCCTAGGTGAGCTCAGCTGTGCAGTTCCAAAGGCATTAATTGTGTTATGTGATAATGTTTCGGTAATCTACATGCTTAGCAACCTGGTAACCTGGTTCATCATCGACAAAACAAAGCACATAGAGTTATATATTCAACTTGTTCGTGAAAGTGTAGCTCTTGGTGATTTTCGTGCTGTCCAGGTTCCAACTGACCAGCAGGTTAGAGGCATAATGATCAAGGGTTTGTCATCAGACCCATTTGCAATGCAGGTCCAGTCTGTTCATCCTGAACAGCAACGTGTTTTGTACCTGTGTCCTGTAACTACTTGTAATCGTGCTCCTCATGTGCAGGTTGTGTTCCATTTTGTATAGGCGGTTTTTATCCACTTTCGTAGTTTGACCGAGCATTGATTTATTAGGCTCTTTACATGTATTTTAACCTACCATAGGCGTGTTGGATCCTTCTTCTCTCACTCGTATACTACACTTATTACACGCTTATGGAGTTAGCAAGAAACTTAAGCGCGCTTAAACGCTTAACTGAAGTCGTCGTCTCGGTGGCTTGGACGCCGGCTTGCTCTGCCTATCACAAAGCCTGACGAAACTGAATTCAAAATGTTAGCTGACAAAACTGAATCCAAAATGTTGGCTGAATCTTCAGAGTGCTCAACACACTATGGGGTGTCCCTCGAGCGGCTGCAGTGCCGGGCCTGCTTTAGCGCCACGCCGCTGCTAATTCCCGATCAAGAATGTCCGAGTCCGACTTCAGCTGCCAGCTGTTCTCGGCTCCAAGTCGGATTCTATTCGCGCCAGAAAGATCGCCACCGCCTTTCGTTTCGCCGCGACCCCGAGTCGAGATCGATTCGGATTGACGTACGCGGCAATCCATCCGATCCCCGCCGATCGCCTCGCGCGCATAAATCCCAGCGCACCCATTGCTTCTCTCCCATCTTGCACTCGCAGGTCGCAGCCCTCCCCCACCGGCCACCTTCTTGTTTCTTCTTGCATCTCGGCGCAGCAGCTAGCAGCGTTCGCCTCCCACCACCACGCGTCCGATGGCTTGCTCGATCGCCCCCGCCCCGCCTCACCGGATGTTCCACCATGTCGCCGCTGCTCAGCACCAGATGATGAGGGCCCCGCCGCCGGTGGCGGCGCCGGCACCGGCACCAGAGAAGATGACCCTTTCCGACTTCGATTGGCTGGGCGACCTCGGCGCTGGCGGCTTCGCAATGGTCAGCAAGGCGCGCCACCGCCGCACCGGCGCAGTCTTCGCGCTCAAGATGTCGTTCGATGCGGACCCCGACATGGAGGCGGAGGCCAAGGTGCTCGGCCGCGCCGCCGGGTCGCCCCACGTCATCGACTGCTACGCCTTCCTCCGCGGGCCCCGCGGCGAGCCCGCGTTCCTGCTCGAGTTCATGGACGCCGGCTCGCTCGGCCGCATCCTGTGCCGGCGCCGGGGGAGGGGGCTCCCGGAGGCGGCGCTCGCCGAGGCGGCCGCGCAGTGCGTCGTGGGGCTGGCCCAGCTCCACTCCCGCGGCGTCGCGCACCTCGACGTGAAGCCGGGCAACTTCCTCGCCAACTCCCGGGGCGAGATCAAGATCGCCGACTTCAACTCGTCCAGGATCCTCTACGGCAGCGCCGGCGAGCGCCTCCAGGTCCCCATCACCTGCGGCACCAGCTGCTACTTCAGCCCCGAGCGGTTCGCGCCCAGAGCCCACGCCGGGCCGCACGGCGCCATGGCCGCCGATGTCTGGGGCCTCGGCATCACCGTCCTGGAGCTCTTCCTGTGCCGGTACGCCGTCGAGCCCGTGGCATCTATTGAGGAGGCCATCTGCCACGGGGAGCCACCGCGCGTGCCGGACGAAGCAGAAGCGTCGGCGGAGCTGCGGGGGTTCGTTGCCGCGTGCCTGCAGAAGGAGCCGGCGCGGCGCGCCACGGTACCACAGCTGCTCGGGCACCCGTTCCTCACTCGCCGCGACGTCGAAGCGTCAAGGCGGGCGCTGCGGGAGATCATCGTCGAGACTCTCTAGCTGTATGCAGGAGCAGCTGATCCGGGTGATAGGATTAATGAGATTTCCCTGATGTCGATTGTAGTTTCGACTTTCGAGTTCGATTAACTGTGCTGTTCGTCCAATAGGATGGTAAATTTTGCTAGCAACAGAGTTTTTATTTCGTCCAATCTTGATTATTCACTTTCCTATATGAGAGTTTTTACATGCTAGTTTTAATTGGAACTTCTTCAGGAACCTGATTTCTCCCAGCAAAATTAATAAAACTTGCTATAATGATGGAAGAATCGGACTCAAAATGTCCTAATTAACGAAAAAGAAATAAAGCCCGCAGGCGGACATTCACGAAAAAATAAAGCCCATACATAGGCCCAAAGGTGGCCCAACCTCTGTTGTCGGTACGATGGACAAACCGCGCAATCTGTCCAACTGGGCCGGATACGCAACTGTCCCAATGGATCCATCCTATACACGACGCCGGCTAAAGGTCAAAAGCGATCGATGGCCCCCAATTTCCGTCCGACACCGAGGCGAGTTTTTCACCAAACTTTCTACTCCTCTTTGGAACTAAACACACCTCGTTCGTTCGTCCTGGCACCAGCACGCAGCCCAACGCGTCCCCTCAACCACCGCAGTCACTGACAGTGGGCGCGTACGTACGTGAACGACGACGACGGCGTGCACTGTGCGCGCACGCACGCATGGTCCCGGGCTCCCGGCGGAACCCCGGGGAAACCGTGCCCGGCCGCCCCCACGTACGTACCAGTAACCAGTGTACCGCTACCCTTGCAATGGCAGATTGGCAGGGCAGGCCATCGACTCCGATCCCTGAATCTCTGCGCTAGTACGCCAAGCCAAGCCTTCTGGCTTCTGCTGCGGCGAATGCATCATGCCGGCTCAGCACGCAGACATGCATGCGGGCGTAATTGTGGCGCCAGGGACACGCATGCCGCAGTCATGCAATGCAGCCGCAGGCCGGCCAGACGACGTACGCTAGCTGATCACTTTACTGCACGTCGTCTTCGTCTCCTCCCGGTATTCAGTGTTCAGACTTCAGAGCCGCAGCAACTTTACCTATCGATCGAACGCACCTCCCAGCCTCCCTGCCCTCTGCATGAATGCATTCATGCTGACCTTCAGGATTCAGATGATGCAATTAGCTACGTATATACTAGATGTGGTCCTCGATCTGCCTGCTCGATCATCTTCCGCCTCCAATCAGAGTAACTCCAGAAGCCAGTGCCTAGAAATAACCAAGATGAGGACGCACTGCCAAAATCGGTGGAGAGGTTTTCAAGGCATCCAAATCGAGTGGCAACCGGCAAGGGACGCGTGCAGCACTGTACCACTGAACGAGGCCGCGCAATCTAACGTCCCCATCTACCCTTCGCTTGGTCTCGCTGATGGCGAGACCAAGCTACACACAACTAGCCACGCAGCTATAGCCTATAGCTTGCAAGCACCACAGGCTCCATATGTAGTCCGTGTCATGCTACAGTAGCCGCACAGACCAGGCAACGTATAGCAGGTGCCTCGCGTAAACGGCCACAGCAAACCAATCTTCTTCGTTCCCCCGTCGGCCGGACAACCGACAGGAGCTAGCGAGCCGTGACGGACGGCGACGTGCTCCGGCACTGGCCAACCAATCCGGTGGACGGGGCCGTGCCGCCCGCCCACCGTACCGTACCCATCCGTCGCTCCGGCCGCCGGTCGCCGTCGCGGTAATATCCGATCGCGATCGCACGGCGAGCCCGCGCGGTGGCCGCGACGGGTCGATCGACGGAGCCATCGGCGAGCGATGGGTCTGCGCGCGCACTCGATCGCGCCCCCCGTTGGAAATGAATGAATGATGTGGTTGGGCCTGGCCGCTCGAGAGGGACGGGGCGGGTCGATCGAAATCGAAAGGCCTGTGTGTTGCTGGGGCACAACAGCCGTGACAGCCACCAACGGACGAACGGCGAGAGAGAGCCGTGGCGATCGGGGACAGCGCCGCGCACCCAGATGCCTGCCACAACCAGCGAACAACCGTGCGTCCAGCCCCATCAGAGGCTGGAAACCTTTTTTTCGGTCCTTCGCTGTTCCATTTACACGAAAGAGCTTTTATCCTCAGCTAGCTTCTGGCCACAATCAAAGTATCAAACAGTGCGTTGTATGCTGTGTACAGCTAGTGTAGAACCAAGAACCAAACTGAACCGGGTACGGACTGCACACGATCGTTCATCGTTTCCCACATCGGCTGGGCGCTTTCAGATGCAAGCGAGCAAGCAAGAAGGTATGAGAGGTGAGACTTTTCTTCGTCCTGTCGCCGATGAGATCGAGCAGTTGCCATCGTGACGCGCACCGGGGAAGCAAAGCGCGGCAGGGAGCACACGGGAGCCCTGGGGCGTCGCTGTCCGCGACCCGCATGCTGCTGGGACCGGCGCGCGCGGGGGAAGCAGATCGAGAGCAGCAAAGCTTGTGGACAGGTGCCGGGGAGCCATCCAATGCAGAGGGCTGGACCTCATCACCTGGCCGATCTCGCGGGCTGCACTGCAAAATGGGAAGGTTGCGCCGGTGCCCTGTCGCGTAGCCGTGCGCGGGTACAAGATAGGGCCCGCCGCCTGCCTCACAGTTGTGCCTGTCGACCTCGGCGTACCCGTCAGTCAGGGTCAGTATTTAAACTTTGCTGGCAACAATGCTAGTAGCTGCTTATAATCGAGGAAAAAAACAGAGTTACATGACGCTGTCGAATCATGGCACAAAAGTGGTTTACAGTTCATGTGGAGAGAAAGAGAAACGATACCGTGTGGATAAATCAGGTGAACAAATTAAGGCAGAGCACATGCTGGCATGCTGCATGCATGCATGCATCCGCTCCGGCCCAGTTCTGCACCACAGATGATCCCTGAAACATTCGTGCCAATCCAGGCACAGTTCCTCGTGTCCAGGGTCGTACTTACCTCTGTGGCCGGCGTTGGTTGAATGCGCCACGCCGGAGTCGCTGACGGCCACAGTCCGGCCGGGACCATGGCATCCATCCAAATTCCAAACCATCCATCTGCAAAGGAGAAGGACAGTTATGGCGGCAGCGACGGTCATGTGAATCCTTAAACGGGTTCACCCACCCAAGTTAATTTTGTGTCCTGCGGCGCGCGGCGAGCCCCCGGCCTGATCCAATCGATCCGTCTGCTGGTTGGCTACCTCCTCGGACGGCGATAGTACACGGATGCATGTCCCAACCGTGACCGGCGTCGCTCGCCATCGCTGCCGTACGTACACGCCATGGCGAGATCGCTTGCTTGGTACGGAGTACGGCTGAAGCTGCTAGCTAGCGGCCCGCGGTGAGCAGTGCGAAACATGGGACGGCGGCGTGCGTGCGTGCATGATTGATGCGCTCATGGGACGGATCCAGATGTAGTAAAGTAAGCCTGACAAATCAGGAGCCATTGCATGCTCGCTTGATGGGTCGTGACAGGGATGCTTTGTTTGTCCTTTGAATGGTTATGGTTGGGGAAAAGCAGGGCAAACAGTGTTACTGAATCTGGAGTACGGGACGGCATTCAGCACAACGCAGCGTTTCAGGTCAGTTCCGCGTCAGCAAGGTGCTTAAACAACCACGGAAGTACACGGCGTTCAATCATAACGAAATGTGGCGACGCGAGAAATAAAGTCCACAGGAGCTGGATTGTTTTGCTGGCCAGTTTCAACAAGCAACTCCAGTTTATCGTACTACAATTACAGGACTTTTGCAGAGGAAGGATTCTAGGCGGGGCAGCTTTTAGTAGTAGTATACTCGAAAAACTGCCACACGGAAACTGCCTATAAAAAGTTACTAGCCCTAATCGTTAAACGTCTCAACCACCTTTCAACGTCACGCGTCGCCTCCTCCGGGCCCACTTCTTTCGTGGTAATGGTAACATAACATTCGTGATGGAATTTTAGTTGCGGACAACCAGTAAGCGACCAAGGCCTCGTTTAGATATCAAATTCAATCCCTAAAGTTTACTATGCAAAAAGAAGATTCTCATTACGTTAAAATGTCATAGCATGTATGGAGTACTAAATATAGATGGAATTAAAAAACTAATTACACGGTTTTGTTGTACTCTACGAGACGAATATTTTGAGCTAATCAATTTTTGGACAATTTTTCACACATACCAACGAAATGCTACAGTGCGACTCGGTTTCCCAACTCTCAAATTTGGGGTGTCAAATTTGGCATCTAAACAAGCCCAAGCTCATTTCGCCGAAAGACACAGCGTGTACGAACAACGTTGAAATGTGTGTGCCGCCGAGTATATGTAGCGCCTGCTGCGATGGCGCGTGCATCACTGTCATGCGCGCGGATCCAAACTCCAGACACGAGTTGCTCTCATCATTTCAAATCAGGAAAAAGGATAAAAAGGTTGTAGCCTGTGGGGAGCCAGTTTTATTTCGCGGCCTGCATTATTTGATCACTCGATCGGTTCCCATCTACCTCGCCGGCCGGCATCATCGCGACCAAGTTGATAGATTCTCTCCGTTCCGGTGAGCTAACGTGTACGCACTTGTCCACAAACAAAAGCTGATGACGACGGCACATTTTCTTCGCAGGCGCCTGATCGACTTGCCCACGCGACGCCCGTACGTGTCGCCGCCGGTCCAACGACGCTCGCTCACTTCACTGGCGACAATACCGAACCAAGGAAAAAAAAAACAGCTCGAGACCGTGTCCCGTCGATTTGATCAAACGGGCGGCGGCGTGTGGCTTCGTTCTCAGCATCGATCTCTCGTTACTAACTAGTCGCGCGCGGCATCCCTACCGCTAGCTAGCTACCGGCGAGTCTGGTTGCGAGTTACTGACAGCGAAGCGGCGCGAGCGCGAGCGACCAGGGTCAGGCGATGATGCCGTGCCGTCCGCGTCGCCCGGCGCGCACGAGTCGGCCTCGCGGACAGCGACGCGACCCGGACACCTGACGGTGGCGTGCACCCGCGCTTGCTTGCTCTGGGCCAGGCGCACGTCGCCGTCCCCCACGCCACGCCCGCCCGGTGCTCGCCCGCCCGCCGGGCCAGATGGCCAATGCAAACAGCCGAGACCCCCGGCCGCGGGACGTGTGATAGATAGATCGCATAATCCTACGTGCGAACCATGCCTCTTTTGGAATCGCGCGCGGGCCGGCGGCAGCGCAGTACACAGTGTACTCCAGTTTGGTTCCCGACGAAATAAATTAATTATCTATGGGGGGCCTATACGCAAAATTTAAGAGCTCCCGTTAGAGATCATCTGCAGCTAGGCTTCTTGGGCCACACCTACAAAAATCCACCGGACGAATGGAATTATTTAAAGCATGTCTCCGTTTAAATGGGAAAGCGTGTTTTTCCTCCATTTTCCATCCGTTCCAATCCTCGCGCTCGTGGGGCACTTGAATTCCACGAGTAGATCGATTGGGATGTGCCTTCGTCCCGAGCTGTGTGATGCAACAGTTGGTACTGATACGACATTTAACACCAGATAATTGCTTACACCAGTGTTTTTAATAAGACCAGCATGTATGGAGTACTAAATATAGATGGAATTAAAAAACTAATTACACGGTTTTGTTGTACTCTACGAGACGAATATTTTGAGCTAATCAATTTTTGGACAATTTTTCACACATACCAACGAAATGCTACAGTGCGACTCGGTTTCCCAACTCTCAAATTTGGGGTGTCAAATTTGGCATCTAAACAAGCCCAAGCTCATTTCGCCGAAAGACACAGCGTGTACGAACAACGTTGAAATGTGTGTGCCGCCGAGTACGGCCGGTCCGAAATCTAGCGTCGATCTGCTCCGATGGCGCATGCATCACTGTCATGCGCGCGCGCGGATCCAAACTCCAGACACGAGTTGCTCTCATCATTTCAAATCAGGAAAAAGATAAGGGCTGTGTGGCCTGTGGGTGGGAGCCAGTTTTCCGCGGCCTGCATTATTTCATTACTCGATCGGTTCCCATCTACCTCTCGCCGGCCGGCATCGCAACCAAGTTGATAGCAGATTCTCTCCGTTCCGGCGAGCTAACGTTACGTACTTGTCCACAACCAAAAGCTGACGACGACGGCATTTTCTTCGCAGGCGCTAGCTCCACCGGCCGGGACTGATCGATCGACTTTGCCCACGCGACGCCCCGTACGTGTCGCCGCCGGTCCAACGCCAACGCTCACTTCACTGGCGGCGACCGAACCAAGAAAAAAACAGCTCGAGACCGTGTCCCGTCGATTTGATCAAACGGGCGGCGGCGTGTGGCTTCGTTCTCAGCATCGATCTCTCGTTACTAACTAGTCGCGCGCGGCATCCCTACCGCTAGCTAGCTACCGGCGAGTCTGGTTGCGAGTTACTGACAGCGAAGCGGCGCGAGCGCGAGCGACCAGGGTCAGGCGATGATGCCGTGCCGTCCGCGTCGCCCGGCGCGCACGAGTCGGCCTCGCGGACAGCGACGCGACCCGGACACCTGACGGTGGCGTGCACCCGCGCTTGCTTGCTCTGGGCCAGGCGCACGTCGCCGTCCCCCACGCCACGCCCGCCCGGTGCTCGCCCGCCCGCCGGGCCAGATGGCCAATGCAAACAGCCGAGACCCCCGGCCGCGGGACGTGTGATAGATAGATCGCATAATCCTACGTGCGAACCATGCCTCTTTTGGAATCGCGCGCGGGCCGGCGGCAGCGCAGTACAGTACTCCAGTTTGGTTCCTGGCGAAATAAATTTTCTATGAGGGGCCTATACGAAAAACATTAGAGCTCCAGCCCGCGCGCTAGATAGATTTTCGAGAGATCATCTGCAGCTATAGGCTTCTTGGGCCACACCTACAAAGCATGCCTCCGTTTAATTGGGAAAGCGTGCTTTTCCTTCACTTTCCGTCCGTTCCAATCCTATCGCTCGTGGCCTCGTGGGGCACTCGAATTCCTCGAGCGGATCGATTTAGGATGTGCCTTCGTCCCGCTGTATGATGCAACAGTTGGTACTGATACATTTAACACTAGATAATTGCTTACAACAGTGTTTTAAATAAGACCACGGGTGTAGCAGTCGTTTAGGTTTAGTACCGGTTGTACCCTAAAACCTAACACGTGTCGGTGGCTCAAGTGCGCTTTCAACCCATTAAGTCCAGGCGGTCATACAGTCGACTTGTGGTGTTTTTCCATGCTATTTTTCTGCAGGTTCAAAATACATGCCCCTTTATTATATAATATAATTCTATATCTGGTAAATTTTTCTTTTTAAAATTTCACCATCAATACATATAAAATTTATATTAGTTGGCAGTGTATACAAGAAACAAGATAGAGGGTTTTTACTAGATTTACCATAAAAAAATACTCTGAAATTATTTAATTAGCTTTCTATGAGAGATAGCATATTTTTATAGAAATTATTAGTCAAAACTTTACTTGGTAAACCGTGCTGTTTATCCTATACGACATGCATATTAAATCAGAGGGAGTATATATATCTTACTGTACAAACACATGCTTGTTACTTGATGAAAGATGAATTGTTAAAAAAACATGTTTGCTATTTTGATGTGCGGGAAGAGTATTTCGTTGACATCTAAAGTTGTTAGGAAAAAGTTACATTCCCCACCATCAGATGTCCCTCGAGATCTGCGCTCCAGTTTGCTAGCTTTTCGTGGTGGTTTAGGTTAGGGGTTTGAGTCTTCTTTGAACGGAGGATTAAAGGGCAAGGAGAAATGATGGTTACCTATTGACGGGAGTGATGGACTGATGGCAATTACTTTGCTGAGGCTTTGGTGGCCCCCCCCTCCCTGATCCGATCGATCCGTCAGCTGGTCGGATGGCAACAGTACACGGATGCATCTCACAGGCGTGACCGGCGTCGCTCGCCATCGCCGCCGTAAGTATGGATCGCAACGGGTCGGGCGAGGTGCGGGTGAGCCATTTATCCGCCCGATAGCATGCCCGACATGGTTAGTTTTACCCGCCCGATAATATGCCCGCGGGTAAAATTTCTTGCCCATGCCCGTGCCCATCGGGTACAGGCAGGTATCGGGTACCCATCGGACATGTTAAATTATATGTTAAATAGCACAAGTGCTCAACATATAAGATTAGATTTTGCTTACTATTTTTTTTACACAAGCACATTATACAATAAATATTGTTCAAACAATCATAGTCACATAGATTACAACAATAATAAAAAAAATATTGTTCACACACAAACATAGAAGTAACTATTTTTCACACACATATATCGTTGTGGGGGGTTTGCGGGTCGCCCGACGGGTATCCGCGGGCGAGTCTTCTTGCCCGCGACATGCCCGCGGGTAAAATTTCTTATCCGTACTCCTACCCGCGGGTAAAAGATTACGTCCATATTCTCACCCATCGGGTACGAAACCCGCGGGTACCGATGCCCGCCGGTAGGATTACCATCCCTAGCCGTACGCCATGGCGATGGCTCGCTTTGCCTGGTAGCTAGCGGCCGGCGGTGAGCAGTGCGAAACATGGGACGGCGGCGTGCGTGCATGATTGATGCGCTCATGGGACGGATCCAGATGTACTAGTAAAGTAATCCAGACAAATAATGAAATCAGGAGCCACGCCACGCTCGCTCGATGGATCGTGACAGGGATGCTTGTTTGTCCTTTGAATGGTTGGGGAAAAGCAGGGCAAACAGTGATACTGAATCTTTGTTTTTAAAAAAAGGTGATACTGAATCTGGTGTACGGCATCAGCAACATCAGATGGGGTATAAGATGCGGGGCGCAAAATGCAGCGCTTCCGGTCAGTTCCGCGTCAGCAGGGTGCTTAAACAACCACGGAAGTACATGACGTTCAATCATAACGAAACGTGGCGACGCGAGAAAGTCCACAGGAGCTGGATTGTTTTGCTGGCCATTTTCAACAAGCAACTCCAGTTTATCGTACTACAATCACAGAACTTTGCAGAGGAAGGATTCTAGGCGGGGGCAGCTTTTAGTAGTAAGTAGTTCTAATGTTTTCCTGCCACACGGAAACTGCCTATAAAAAAATACTAGCCCTGATCGGTTAAACGTCTCAACCACCTTTCAACGTCACGAGTCGCCTTCTCCGACCTACTCCCTCTGTGGCTCAATAATATTAGTCACCGTTGATTTTCGTGTCAAAATTTAGATTCGATTTATAGAAAATATATACAATATTTTAATCTTTAAAAACATTATTAAAAAATAAGATTCAAATATCTATCTAATAATATTATTATATACTATCAATGTTAATATATATTTTTTTATATTCGGTTAAATTTGTTTCTCGAGAACCGTAAACGACAGATAAAAAGGAACGGAGGGAGTACTTCTTTCGTGGTAATGGTAACATTCTTGAACCTTGATGGAATGTTAGTTGCAGACAACCAGTAAGCGACCAAGCTCATCAACGTTGAAATGTGTGTGCCGCCGTACCAGTCTGATCGATATCTAGCGCCCGCTGCGATGGGGCATGCATCACTGTCATGCGCGCGGATCCAAACTCCGGACACGAGTTGCTCTCATCATTTTAAATCAGGAAAAAGATAAGGGCTGTATAGCCTGTGGGTGGGAGCCAGTTTTTCGCGGCCTGCATTATTTCATCACTCGATCGATTCCCATCTACCTCGCCGGCATCGCATCCAAGTTGATGATAGATTCATTCTAAAAAAAAAGTTGATGATAGATTCTCTCCGTTCCGGCGAGCTAACGTGTACTCCCTCCGTAATAAGTGTCGCTGTTGGTTTTCGTGCCATGATTTAGATTCAATTTGTAAAAAATACATGCAACATTTTAATCTCTAAATAAGTTTATTAAAAAACTAGATCAAAAGATCTATCCAATGATACTAATTGTGCACCATAAATATTAATATATTTTAATATAAAATTAATTAAAATTATTTCTCGGGAAGTGAGAAAGACAGTTATTTAGGGACGGAGGGAGTACGTACCTACTTGTCCACAAACAAAAGCTGATGACGACGGCATCGGCATTCTTCGCAAGCGCTATAGCTCCACCGGGACCGATGGACTTGCCCACGCGACGCCCCGTACGTGTCGCCGCCGGTCCAACTCCAACACTCTCTTCACTGGCGACCGAACCAAGAAAAGAAAAACAGCTCGAGACCGTGTCCCGTCGATTTGATCAAACGCGCGCGGCGGCATGTGGCTAGCTTCGTTCTCAGCATCGATCGATCTCTCCTCCTCATTAACTAGTTTGGCCCGGGTCTACCGCTACCGGCGTGTCTGGTTGCGAGTTACTGACAGCGAGGTGAGCGACCCGGCGATGCCGTGCCGTCCGCGTCGCCCGGGATCGGGGTATCCTGCGCGACGGCGAGGGCGCGCACGAGTCGGCCTCGCGGACAGCGACGCGACCCGGACACCTGACGGTGGCGTGCACCCGCGCTTGCTCTGTGTCTGGGCCAGGCGCACGTCGCCGTCCCCCACGGCTCGTCTCTTATACACATCTAGATGTGTATAAGAGACAGGCTCTGGCAAGTGGTAA
>OAMR01000308.1:688487-699393 GCA_900205405.1 Echinochloa crus-galli
TGCTTGTTTGTCCTTTGAATGGTTGGGGAAAAGCAGGGCAAACAGTGATACTGAATCTTTGTTTTTAAAAAAAGGTGATACTGAATCTGGTGTACGGCATCAGCAACATCAGATGGGGTATAAGATGCGGGGCGCAAAATGCAGCGCTTCCGGTCAGTTCCGCGTCAGCAGGGTGCTTAAACAACCACGGAAGTACATGACGTTCAATCATAACGAAACGTGGCGACGCGAGAAAGTCCACAGGAGCTGGATTGTTTTGCTGGCCATTTTCAACAAGCAACTCCAGTTTATCGTACTACAATCACAGAACTTTGCAGAGGAAGGATTCTAGGCGGGGGCAGCTTTTAGTAGTAAGTAGTTCTAATGTTTTCCTGCCACACGGAAACTGCCTATAAAAAAATACTAGCCCTGATCGGTTAAACGTCTCAACCACCTTTCAACGTCACGAGTCGCCTTCTCCGACCTACTCCCTCTGTGGCTCAATAATATTAGTCACCGTTGATTTTCGTGTCAAAATTTAGATTCGATTTATAGAAAATATATACAATATTTTAATCTTTAAAAACATTATTAAAAAATAAGATTCAAATATCTATCTAATAATATTATTATATACTATCAATGTTAATATATATTTTTTTATATTCGGTTAAATTTGTTTCTCGAGAACCGTAAACGACAGATAAAAAGGAACGGAGGGAGTACTTCTTTCGTGGTAATGGTAACATTCTTGAACCTTGATGGAATGTTAGTTGCAGACAACCAGTAAGCGACCAAGCTCATCAACGTTGAAATGTGTGTGCCGCCGTACCAGTCTGATCGATATCTAGCGCCCGCTGCGATGGGGCATGCATCACTGTCATGCGCGCGGATCCAAACTCCGGACACGAGTTGCTCTCATCATTTTAAATCAGGAAAAAGATAAGGGCTGTATAGCCTGTGGGTGGGAGCCAGTTTTTCGCGGCCTGCATTATTTCATCACTCGATCGATTCCCATCTACCTCGCCGGCATCGCATCCAAGTTGATGATAGATTCATTCTAAAAAAAAAGTTGATGATAGATTCTCTCCGTTCCGGCGAGCTAACGTGTACTCCCTCCGTAATAAGTGTCGCTGTTGGTTTTCGTGCCATGATTTAGATTCAATTTGTAAAAAATACATGCAACATTTTAATCTCTAAATAAGTTTATTAAAAAACTAGATCAAAAGATCTATCCAATGATACTAATTGTGCACCATAAATATTAATATATTTTAATATAAAATTAATTAAAATTATTTCTCGGGAAGTGAGAAAGACAGTTATTTAGGGACGGAGGGAGTACGTACCTACTTGTCCACAAACAAAAGCTGATGACGACGGCATCGGCATTCTTCGCAAGCGCTATAGCTCCACCGGGACCGATGGACTTGCCCACGCGACGCCCCGTACGTGTCGCCGCCGGTCCAACTCCAACACTCTCTTCACTGGCGACCGAACCAAGAAAAGAAAAACAGCTCGAGACCGTGTCCCGTCGATTTGATCAAACGCGCGCGGCGGCATGTGGCTAGCTTCGTTCTCAGCATCGATCGATCTCTCCTCCTCATTAACTAGTTTGGCCCGGGTCTACCGCTACCGGCGTGTCTGGTTGCGAGTTACTGACAGCGAGGTGAGCGACCCGGCGATGCCGTGCCGTCCGCGTCGCCCGGGATCGGGGTATCCTGCGCGACGGCGAGGGCGCGCACGAGTAGGCCTCGCGGACAGCGACGCGACCCGGACACCTGACGGTGGCGTGCACCCGCGCTTGCTCTGTGTCTGGGCCAGGCGCACGTCGCCGTCCCCCACGGCTCTGCCGGGTGCCCGCCTGCCCGCCCGCCCGCCGGCCTGCCGGGCAAAATGGCCAATGCCAACAGCCGAGGCCCCCGGCCGCGGGACGTGTGATATAGATAGATCCTACGTGCGAACCATGCCTCTTTTGGAATCGCGCGCGGGCCGGCGGCAGCGCAGCGCAGTACTGTACTCAAGTTTGGTTCCCGACGAAAGAAATTAATTGTCTATCAGGGGCCTATACGCAAAATCTAAGAGCTCCCGCTAGATAGATTTTCTAGATATTATCTTTTTTTAATAATGAAAATTAATCCAGCCTTGACCCCGGGGGCTACGGCCATAGTTTACAAAAGCGCAGCACTTCCGTCTGCTCAAACACTCAATCACAAAAACAAATAGAACACATCATAAAGTTTGAGAAATATTAGCGTACAATTCTATTGCTAAATCTCCATCCATGGTGCGCGAAGATCCGCATTGCCAAAGCTTCCAGCGATTGACATGCCTCCGTTATTGCTTGTTTGTCTTGCTCAAGCCGCTGTAACTGAGCCTAAAACCGGAGCCAATACGTTCCTCCGAACAATACCTGCAAATAAGTTTTCATGGGAGATTTATCAAACACTGAGTCATTCCTACTGAGCCACAATGCCCAACACAAGGCAGAGACTCCGACCAACAAATCTGCAGATAGGCTTCTTGGGCCACACCTACAAAAATCCACCGGACGAAAGGAATTATTTAAAGCATGTCTCCGTTCAAATGGGAAAGCGTGCTTTTCCTTCATTTTACATCCGTTCCAATCCTCTCGCTCGTGGGGCACTTGAATTCCACGAGTAGATCGATTGGGATGTGCCTTCTTCCCGCTGTGTGATGCAACGGTTTGGTACTGATACGACATTTAACACCAGATAATTGCTTACACCAGTGTTTTAAATAAGACCACACGGGTGTAGCAGTCGTTTAGGTTTAGTACCTGTTGTACCCTAAAACCTAACACGTGTCGGTGGCTCAAGTGCGCTTTCAACCCATTAAGTCCAGGCGGTCATACAGTCCACTTGTGGTGTCTTTCCATGCTATCTTTTGAGCCGGTTCAAAATACATGCCCCCTTATAATTCTATATCTTGTAAATTTTTCTTTTTAAAATTTCACCATCAATACTTTCTAAAATTTATATAAATTGGCAGTGTATACAAGATGTACCATGAAAAATACTTTCAAATTATTTAATTAGCTTTCTATGAGAGATGGCATATTTTTATAGAAATTATTAGTCAAAACTTTACTTGGTAAATTGTGCTGTTTATCCTAAACGACATACATATTGAATCAGAGGGAGTGTATATATATCTTAATGACTTAGTGTGTAGAAGCACATGCACATATATGCCTGTTACTTGATGAAAGATGAATGGTTAAAAAACATGTTTGCTATTTTGATGGACGGGAATGAAGAGTATTTCGTTGACATCTAAAGTTGTTAGGAAAAAGTTACATTCCCCACCATCAATGTCCCTAGAGATCTGTGCTCCAGTTTGCTAGCTTTTCGTGGTGGTTTAGAGCATCTCTTATGTCGTCGTCAAAAGATGTGTATAAGAGACAGTCATTTAGAGAGCCATTTGAATACGAATCGTTTTCTATATATTTTCGTTTTCCAACAGCTTTTCTATATCTTGTATGCACTCTGAAAAGCTATTCTCTTTTCTATATTTGAAGAGCGAGAAATCCGGAATAGAGAGTGACTATGTTTACATAACTAAATAAAGAAGCTGTTGGAAGGTAACTTTTTAATCAAAATCTCTAAATCTAGTAATCTTGATAAATTTAGAGAGTCTCTTGGAGTTGCTCTTAGGTTAGGGATTTGAGTCTTCTTTGAACGGAGGATTAAAGGCAGGGAGAAACGATGGTTACCTATCGATGGGTAGTGATGGACTGAAGCGCAGTGAGCCTTGAAGGACAATGCTGGGGGTGTCATGGTAGTCTACGTCCTGTACTTGTGTTAAAAAAACAACTGAACTACAGAAGATATGGATGAGGGAGGGGGAAAACATATGTAGAGCAGATATTGATGGGATGGGGACCGTGTGGCCAACTTGGGACAAATGTCAATTGGGCCGTGTTTAGTTCCCAAAACTTACCAAAAAGCAACTCCCAAGTTCATTATGCAAAAAGAAAGATTCCCATCACATCAAAATGTCATAACATGCATGGAGTACTAAATGTAGATGAAATAAAAAACTAATTGCACAGTTTTGTTGTACACTGCGAGACGAACATTTTGAGCCTAATTAATCATTTTTTGGACAATTTTTCGTACATACAAACGAAATGCTACAGTGGCGCAATGATTACGAAGAGACATCATCGTACCAAATTTGGCCACCCAAATTTGGTATCTAAACAAGGCCTTAGTGTTATCATTGGGGATTTGAGATAAGTGTTATGCTCAAAGAGAAACACCCAACCGGCCGGTTTAAAACGTGAGCAAACAAAATGAAAGACCACCGAAACAACATCGTAAACTTCATGGTATTTGCAACGATTGCAACAAGGACCTAGC
Organism: Echinochloa crus-galli; assembly: GCA_900205405.1. NCBI lineage: Eukaryota > Viridiplantae > Streptophyta > Magnoliopsida > Poales > Poaceae > Echinochloa > Echinochloa crus-galli. Next base: position 692,852 of record OAMR01000308.1, read on the forward strand.
AGACGTACGAGCCAACAAATCTGAACAAGCACAGCATTGAACACTTCCCCTGTGAACCCTTACCCTAAACTGGTCCCGTTGCTACCCACCGAATTTAACCCTTTTTAGCAGGGAACACGCCCAATACATCAGAGCAGCTCGCTCCATGCCAACATACCACCATAAACGCAACAGCAGCAGGGGCAGGAGAGAAAAAAGCTCTCTCCTGCAGCCGTAGGCGGCTAGCTGCTGTAGGTCGTCTCCTCCCCCCTTGCTCGTTGCTTCCCTCCCTCCACATCTCTCTTACCCTAAGCGCCCACCTCGCGCTCCTGCGACGGCAATGAGCGAGCAAGCAGACGCGCTGCACGCCGGCGGCAGCCCCCCGGACGCGGCCATCGAGTCGTTCTCGCAGCTCCCGTTCGTCCGCCCGAGGCCGCCGCAGCCGGCGTCCTCCTCCGGCCCCTCGCCGATCCGCCTCTTCGGCTTCGACGTCCCACCCGATGCCACCGCCACGTCCTCCAACGCCACCAGCGATGCTGCCGCGGCCACCACCGGCGCCGCCGCCGCGGCGGGACAGGCGGCGGGGTCGGGTGCGGGTGCGGGCGACGGCGGAGGGCGCAAGTTCGAGTGCCACTACTGCTGCCGGAACTTCCCGACGTCGCAGGCGCTGGGCGGGCACCAGAACGCGCACAAGCGGGAGCGGCAGCACGCGAAGCGCGCGCAGTACCAGAGCGCCATGGCCATGCACCACGCGCACCACTACCCCGGCGCCCACCACGCGTCGTACCCCGCCTTCACCAGCAGCTACCACCACCGCTACGGCGGCATGGCGCGCTACGAGCCCGGCCCGCCGGGCCCGCCGCCGCACTACCCCTCGTGGTCCAGCCACCTCCCGCATCAGGCTCCGGCGGCTCCGCCCGTGGGGCCGCCGGCCAGGTACTACGCCGGGGCCGGCACCCTGTCGCAGCCGATCAACGGCAGCCCGGTGCCGGCCGCGGCGCTCTGGCGGGTCCCGGCCGTCACCGTGGCCACGCCACTGGCACGCCAAGACCGGCCGGCGCCGTTGTCCTTGGCCGGCGGACGTGACGAGGATGCAATGGCTGCAGGAGGAAGAAGAGGGAAAGTGGCAGCAGGACAGGGCGGGCAGCGATTGTCCCGGTCTTCCTCGTCCACGTCGTCCACGTCGTCCCAGCATGAACGCCGCCGGGGAGATGCTGCTGAGAACAGAGAGAATGTGAGTCTGGATCTCACCTTGTAATCCTAGAGGAACAATGGGTGCGATCGATCATTGATTTAGCGAGTTCGAGCAGACTGATGAGAAAAATTATTCTCCTTAATTTAGCTCTTGAGTTTGATTGATTATTTAGGTAGTGGCACCCATCCAGTTGAGGGATTCATTTGTTCGACTTCGTCTGGTTCATGCCCTTCGATTTCTTTGTGGGGAGACAAATGATGGGATGAAAACTTGGGAGAGATCGAGCGAGCGTGAAAAGGACTGGTGCCATATTTCCTGTCCCCTTAATTTTTCCGTTTAAAGCATCCTTTTCCTTTCTTCTTAGGTCACCTACTGGTACTGACTGATGCAGTGATGCCTTTTATTTTTCCTCAAATTATCTATCTTTCTGTTTTTTTAATGAAGTCTATTTTCCTGCTTCTCTACGTACTTCCAATTCCAAGTTCAAGTTTCATCTTACCAAACATTGTCCCTCCCAGCTGAATTGTTTGGCTAAGGTGCCCTTCTTTTTTCTTAAAAAAAAGAAAGACAAAATTTTAGCAACCAGGTTTTAGGACATTCAATCTCTTACCTACAATACGGGCTACAGCTTATCCAATTGTTCCCCTTCTTTCAACCGGGTTTTAGGACATTCAATCATCACCCAGCTGCGTGCCCTTGACCATAGCGCACCTGTCAGTTATACCTGTCACCCCATCCTCAGCTCTTGTCATCTCCACCGTGATAAGCATTCTTAGTTTCGACTAAAAAAAAACATTCTGAGTTTGATGCGCCTCCTCCTCCAACCTTGTCCACATTCCACAACAATGCCCCCATTGTCTCACCTCCCATGCTGACCAATCTTCACCAGTCACCACCACGGACCAACCTTTCTCTCCTCCGGCCGTCGCTCGAAATCTCCAAAATCCTCAATCCTAAATGACCAAGGCCCTTGTTTAGTTCCAAAAAGTAACTTCTAAATTTACTATGTAAAAAAAGGTTTCCTATCATATCAAAATGTCATAACATGTATGGAGTACTAAATATAGATGAAATTAAAAACTAATTGCACAGTTTTGTTGTACTCTGCGAGACGAACATTTTGAGCCTAATTAATTAATTTTTGAATAATTTTTTACATATACAAACGAAATGCTACAGTGGCACATTTATTACCTGACTGACGGGTCAGTCTCAAATTGGGACCCCCGATTCCGGAACTAAACAGGCCCCAATTCTAACGCTACATCCTAAGTACTAAGCGGCCAGATCGAGTTCGCTGGAGAATCTCAATCCTGCGAAAATGTTCTCCCTGCCAATTCTCACAAAGATTGAATGAAGGATGACGAGGGAGATATGGAAAAATTTAAACATTAGACGAGGAAGAAGCACAGTAATTGTAATAGGATACTTCCTCCGGTTTGGTAAAGGAAGTCGTTTTGGACGAGGTTTGAGTCAAATATTAGAAATATAAATCATAAATAACATTTAAGTCGTTGAGTTTAAAAATATAAAAATTATATAAATAGATTGATCTTGAAAATTACTTTCATAAAAGTATACATATATAACTTTTCAAGAAATATTTTTATAGAAAAGAGAAGTTAAAGTTGTGCTTTGGTGACCGTGTCGCTGTCATAAACGACTTCCTTTATTAAATCGGAGGGAGTACATGTTTTTCTTAAATATTATTTTCATCAAGCAATGCAAAAATAATTTGCCGCCGCTTTGGGTTAATCTTACTGTTCTCCAGAGGTTGAAAAAGTAATATATGAACTTCCAGAATTACTAGTACGCTAGCCTCGTTGGATCTTTCATTTATTATACATCCTGAAACACGAGAATCTCTTTATGTTTCATACGGAAATGGTACTAGACAGTACCGCTTCTGAGAAATCTGAAGGAGCATTAACGCGGCCTGCTCCGGCACTTGCGGATGCCCATCGGTTGTGCGTGAGCGCGGTCTGCCTGCGAGTTCTGCACCTGCACCTGTGCTCTTCATTCCATCCCATGGCACAGGCACACTGGCATGCATGCCCTGTTCAGTTTCCCAAGAACACGTACAGGGCCTGATTTCAACCGATCGATCGCAGAAGACTAGAGGAAAAATAAAATAACATCAGCAGACGTTGGTTCACGTTTACCTTGACATTGTGTCCAGTGAAAATGTTCACAGATATATTTTTTTTCAGAGGATTCAGAAGTACTACGTACAAGAGATTGTGGGAGCCCCGTTGCGATGTGCAATGATGGAGCATGATTTAGCCCAGAAACATGGGCCGGTACACCTAGGGCACCATGCACTGTCCAACATCGAATGTCGTCAAGTGTGGGCCATGGAAAATCCAAAAAACGGCCCTACAGGGACTGTATCACTAAGCTACGTGGGCCTACTCCTCCTCCACCTCCATAGACATCGTCGTATATCTATATGGGCCGAATTGCTTTTCCTATCCCATCCTTTTTTTTTTAAAAAAAAGAAAACGTTTTCCCACTCTTCTTTCTACGGTGGAAAATGGACGCTGACTCAACCAGATCGGCTCTCCACAACCAGATAACCCACCCACCCAATCGGACGGCATGTCACGTGACCACCCACGCAGTAACACTGGTCTCCATGTCCTAGATCGCTCGCATCTTCTGCCATGCCACGCTGATGCACCCGGAACCAAACGCTACGAGACATTCTCCTCCCCTCGTCGTCTCCGGCTAAATTAACCCCACCCTTTTTTTTATCCCCCAATCCACGCCTGAGCTGCAGATCATGCGTGACCCTCAGGGAACAACGCCCCCAAAGAAAAGTACAGATCCGGCTGCGGCTGCCTCACCAAGACATCCACACACCCCGCTGCACTGCACGCACCGCACCGGCCAGCGCGGCAGCGGCCGCAACCCCACGCCACCCCCTCCCGCTGACGGACGGGCCCCACCACGCGGGCGCGCTTTGCTTAGCATCGAGGGGCACGCGACGCGACGTGCTCTCGCTAAGCAAAGCCGCCCCGGCCCCGCCCTCCTCTTCCTCTTGCCGCGGAGCCGGCCCCACGGGCGCGCGCGGGCTCGCCGGCCGGCCATGTCGCGTGCGGCGCGTACGTGTCGGAAGGCGAGTGGCTGGCGCTCGAGCTCGCCATGTGTGGTCGGTCACTCGTGGCGCGTGCCCATTGGCTGGCGGCGTATCGCGGCGTGCCGCGCAGGCCGTCTATAAATGAGCTGATCCGGTCGAGCCCACCCTCCATCGCCATTCCTTTGCTCCTCCTGCTAAATCGCCTGGAAAAATCCAAGAGACCCACCTGCTAGATCGCCTGGAAAAATCCATCCATCCATCCACGAATAGCTAGCTGATCGAATTCCCGGAGCCACCCAACCGACCGATCGATCAATGGGGAACTCGTACAGCGGCAGCGGCTCGTCGTCGTATTCGGCGGCGGCGGCGCTGGAGGTGCCGGTGCACCTGTGCTTCTTCCTGCTGGTGCTGCTCCTCTTCCTGGGCTTCTCGTGGTACACGAGCTACGAGTCGGCCGCGGAGTCCTTCGCCAACCAGGCGCGGATCCTGCTCATGGCGTCGCCGTTCGCGCTGCTGCTGGCCGTGCGGCTGCTGTCGGGCGCCTCTGGCGAGGGCGGCGCGGGGCGGGGCGTGGGCGACCTGCTGGCGGTGCCCATGCCGGAGCGGGACTCCATCCACCGCGCCGGCGGGTCGCCGTGGGGCGTCGGGCTCCTGCTCCTGCTGCTCCTCGTCATGGTCTCCTACCAGTCCAACTTCAGGGACAAGTGGTTCCCGCTCGGGAGCAGGTGATTAGCTATGGGCCTATGGCGATTCACGGCTCGGTGAGTTCCGGCTGGCACCGGATCGGTAGGTGTAAAACTGTAAACGAACACCTGCGGATATATTGTAGCGACGCACGCGCGTTGCTCTGATCTCTGAATGGTTTTGTGTCTTCTGTCTCTGTAAGTGTGAGTTGGCGGTATTCCATGTCCAATTGTCAATGCAACAAGGATCAACTGTAAGTGTGTAATGTATATTTACTGGCTGCGAGCTGCGCTCGCGTGCTGATTCTGCATGTTCCAGCGTGAGGTGAAAGGATTTCTCCTCATTTCGTGGTAAAAGGATTTCTCCTCATTTCGTGATATGATGCTGCAAGTTGCCTCCTTCAGAATTCAGACAAAGAAAACTGCAAACCGTCTTCGCTTACTTCCACTAATACAGTATGCGTCAAAATGATTTTCCCTGAGAGCGCATTCAGCCGTATGGTTCAAACTTCTGGCACCTCGCCGCCCGGCGCGGCGGCGCCCATACACTTTATTAACCTTCCATACACTTTATTTGCTTTACAGTGTTTTTCCCAGGTGTTGTCGAAGCTAAACAGGCTAGCAACATATAGGGGAGTATGTGTCGTCATAGGAACTTCACCGGAAGACAATCTAATTGCATAAACTTTTCCAGATAACTTATTTACATAAGTTTTTCGCCATAACTGTTTCGCATAATTTGTCTGCTCAACTTCTCCAAGAACTTGTTCAAAAAACTTTCATAATACCTTGTTTCAACTAAGTTTTGTAGAAAAGGTTTTTTTTTTCTAGAACTTAACTCGTTCAACTAAGTTATTTGAGTAACTTTTTTATATGTTTTTTTTGTGACAATCACCTCAAAGGCGAGTGAGGCAGCATGTGCCAAACGGGAATCCTGTCCAACACTTCAAAGTCCAAACCTTCTTAAAACCCCACCATTCAACATTTAGGCTAATCTTAGTGCACACTTTTATTGCACAGATATATAAATCAGAAACTAGGCAGCCGACACAAATGAGTTTCGTGAGGATAAAACTCATCTCATATATGAAATAAATTAATTTATGTATAAGGTTACTAAAGTACTTTTAAGAAAACTAAATAAATATGACTTTGTGTCTCAAAGCAAAAAAAATATAACTATATTAATGGTTAAAGTTTTATAAGTTTGATCGAATAGAATAGATAGAATAGATAGAATAGAATAGAATAGAATAGTAGAACCTCTTTAGAGTGGGCGGGTCCGGCGGCAGGCCAGCCGGGCCACGTCGGCGTAAATGTTTTCAGCCGTCCGATCGCGATCCAACCGCTAGGATGCAGCAGTGGTCGCGGCCTTTTTGCATTTATACCCTCGCACTTTCTGCAAATCGAACCCGCGGTCCATGGTACAACTGTCGGCTACGCAGTGGTCGGAAGCTTCCCGACACTTCTTATCCCATCTCTCTTCCTCAAATCTCCCCCCGCACCCCTCTGAAGAAAAAAAAATCTCCCCCCGCACCCCTCCCCGACCGCCGCACGCCGCCGCCCCTCGCCTCCTCCCTCCGCCGCCCCCCTCTCCTCCGGCACT
>OAMR01000308.1:702864-741304 GCA_900205405.1 Echinochloa crus-galli
GCCGACCCCCACCTCCCAGCCCGCCGGCGCCTCCCCCCTCCCTCCTCACTCTCCGCCTCCCCTCGCATTCCCCGTCCTCCGCCTTCCACTTTGCCTCCACTCTCCACCACTCCTCTAGCCGGCGCGACGGCGCGCGGGGCGACGACGCGCAGTCGCTGTTGCAACCGGCCGGGCGGCGGCGGTGCGGCCGGCGGGTGGCGCGGGCGACGTCGAGGCGCAGTGGCTTGCGGGCGGCGGGTGGTGCGGGCGACGGCGAGGCGCAGCGGCGTGCGGGCGGCGTTGCGGGCGGCCCGGCGACAGCCGTGCAGGCGGCGGGCCGACGCAGCGCGGGGCGGCACGGCGGTGGTGGGCGGCGCGACGGCGGCATGGGCGGGGCCCCACTGCCCCTCGCCTCACCGCCCAGAAAGCCCAGATCCACCGGCACCGCCCGTCCCATACCCCTGCTGCCTGCGTCGGTACCCGTGCACGCGCATCTCGCCGGCGGCGGCCTGCTTGCCCCGCTGACCAACCACCGCCAACTATCATGCTGCCTCTTCCTCCCTCTCTCCTCTTCTCCTTTCCCCTGATGCGGTGCCGCATCGGGCCGCCCTGATGCCGGTGCCGCAGCACTCGACGCGTTCTTGCGCTGGATGGTGGTGGCTCCCGCCGGCTCGCCGGCCTCCGCGAGACAGCGGCCGCCGACGTACCATGCCCTCTCCAATCTCCTAGCAGCACCTTTATCGTCCATCACCGCTCCCTCTGGCCAATCTTCATCGCTGCAATGGAGCAAGCATACCTAGCCATTGGAGGACTACGGATGCTATCCGGTCATGCAAGGTGAACTCGCTCCTTTCCTCCAACACTACCCTTCTGCACCTCTTCCCCATCTCACTTATGCTGCAAGGTGATTCCTCTCCGATCCATTGTGGCAACAGCTTGGAAAGTGATCGATTGAATGGTCATGATGAGGCTTCGACTGTCTGCTCTCCCCATTGTGCTCTAAACACATCAAGGACAAGCCTACACCTCCAGCAGGTCAGAATTTTTATTCCACCTACATTGGTTGTTTTTGTCATTACAATGATATGTACACCCTACCATTGTTTACAATTTAGCATTGCACATATACCCAATTTTTTATATGATAACCCTGTGTTTTTAACTGCTTTTAGAGGCAGTTAATTTATGAATGAACCTTCCATCAGCTTTTGAGATGGGTCGATATACATGTAGTCTTTTTGCCATTGACTATATCTGTTACTATATGTTCTTAAGGAGTTCAAGAATATTTGTATTTCTCTTTATTGCTTCTTAGGCTCAACCGAACAACTGATTTTGTCACTTTTTAGTGACATATTTTGCATGCCAGAAGCTTGTAATAATGAAAATTTTGGAATCCCTCAACTTCTGCTTCCTCCCATGTTATGCTCAGCCTGGTCTGCTTAGCCCTTCTGATTTAGTGGTATGTATGGTTTATCTGGAGTTGTTAGGCGATGAGCATCTCCAGAGTACATAATATTTTAGTTAAGCAATGGTTATTTTTACTGGTACCAATTTATAAATTATGGTATCCTGTTTTGCAGTTGTATTGCCTTGTTCTGGTTTCCTCTTGCCAGTTTTGATAACCTTTGCTGCTCCCGTCAGGTTTGTTGGTTGCGGATACTTTTGTTTATCAGTTAAGATTCAAAGAATGGACTGATTCTTATGTAATATCTGACTGTGGACTGCCCCAGGTGCATAATGTTGTGGTGCAGCACCCCGTGCCTAAGGACATGCAGGTGGTGATCAGAGAGGAGGGGTGATTTAAGGAAGGTATGTAAACTGATGGTCCTCTGTTAATTACACAATCCCAAGTGGAGATTAATTGCCTTGTTTTTGCTGGTACCTTATTTTAGATATGGCACTGCTCTGATTGATGAAGCCTTCTGTCAGGAGCCTCATTAGGCTTTAACTAGGTAAGCCTATTTTCCCGCTACTATAAATTTCTCAAGCAATTGATTGGTTAAAAAGGGACCGATGACATTGGTGTTTGCTAACAATTGGACAATTATAATGTTTAAGCAAGTGTTCATTGTTGAGACCTGAGTGTGGAGGTGAGATCTGATTTTCATGAAGCTAATCCATAGAAGTTTGATCAGATAGCAGTTCCCTTATATCATTACATCGTATATTGCACTGAAAATTTTATAGGGGTGATCATATTTTGATTAACCCAATTCTGTACAAAAGTTTGATAAGGTAGCAGCTCGTCTGGATCAGAATATTTTTCAGCACTTTTTTTTGCTACAGTATATAGGAGTAGCTCCTCAGTTTGTCCACATTCAAACAAAGTAGAGACAGGATCAAATTCTATATAGCCTTCTTGGGGAAAAAGCAGATTAATACAGAACAAAATTAGCAGTATTTATTTTTCTGAATAAATACATAGTCATTCACTGATTCTTTTCATTTACAACTATAATCAAACCACTACTATGCTTCCTCATTATAACATTGCTAATCCCAATGCTTTCAGGAGACAGTGCAACATTTCAGGATCAACAACCATGGTAATAGTAACACAGTCACTACTTATTCACCACTACTACTTATTCGATATGCTGTTTCATTACTTATGAAACTTGTGCTTTGTTGGCCCTTGTCTGCTTGGGAAAATATGATGCTCCTTTTCTTATATGCAGTTTTTTTTATGATGCTCATTTACAACTATATGCTTCGGAGAACATTTGAGAGCTCTTCTTTTAAGTGAAGTGAATCTTAAAGTAGAGCATTATGGGGAAAGAAAATAAATAGTGCCTTATTGATATAAGCTTATACTGTGCGTTTTTGCCAGAGTAATGTTAATTTTGAACAGTTGTATGGGCAAAAAATGATTGCTCTCCACTCTTTATTGTTCTGTTTGAAATATGTCATTACTGCTGTAAAGAGCTGGAGATGAATACTGATTTGACTACTAACTTGGTGCAAGGCCAGCAATTTTTTCAAGTTTCTCAATTGGTTTGGTTAGAAGTCCAATTTAGTTCAATTTCCTGAAAGCGCGAGGGTGTAAATGCAAAAATACCACGGCCACTGCTGCATCCCTAGCAGTTGGACCGCGATCGGACAGCTGAAAACATTTACGCCGACGTTGGTACTTGGTACTTGGTTGTTGTGAAGGTTAGTTTGTACTGAATTTGTTGTTGATTTTATGGGCATGATACGGCCAAGGTCTACGACAAGAAGGTGTCCAAGCCGTTTATGTTACTACAATCAGTTAGGCCAAATATTGTTATGTGATCATGTTTTCTAACAGATTCTTTTAATTCCTTTCTTGTGTAGTTGTTAGTACCTGCAAATAATTTGTTAAGCCTGTACTCTAGATGCCTTCAGTGCAAAAATGGTTAAAACAAGCAGTGATTATTTGCTGTCCCATGAAAATAGATGGCAAGATCCCAGAAATCACACTGTCAAATGTTGAGCTGTCATGTTATATCCAATTTCTGTTAGTCCACCTTATTCACATGAAGCCTCTTTACTAATCCCCTGTTTTTTTTTGTCTTTGGACAGGTATATGCATATTCTGAAGACGGTCACCAGGCTCTTGCATTGTAGGCAGCTGACTTTTGCTTACACACACAACAGTTGATGTTCTTGATTAGCTACCCAAGGTTCCATACCCTATTCGGTGGTTAGTTGATTGACACTGCAATCAGTGACCTAATCTGCACCTGGTGACTAAATGTCTATGTGCAGGATAATTTAAGAATCAGGTAAACATATGTAAGCATGACTGCATTGTTAATGTTTTCCCTGCATGCTATTCTTTTATTTTCCCCACAAGCATTCCATTTTCCCCGTACAAAAAAAATGCCTTTTTGTACTCAGATGATTACCTAATTTTGCCCTTACAATTTACATACTCATTACTTGCAGTGCTTTTGTCTATTCAACGAGTTTCCAAATTTCAATTTGAATGGTGGAAGCTCTGTTTGTTTTACCATGCTTTTTCTCTCCAACAAAAGTTTTCTTTTAACTCAATAATCATTTTCTGATTTTTGCTGGCCTGTGTGACCTTGAAGTTAATGGTCATATTCATGAAAATTTCTTTTTACTGAAAATTAATAGTCATACTGACTTTCTTCTTTCACAGTTTCAAGCAGAGTCAAATTGGATGCCTTTAACTATGAGCCTGCAAGCATTGTGATGTATTGCATGTTGTCATCCACTTCCTGCTGCTTATACTCTTTCTTGATCGCCATCCTGGAGCCTCACCTCTACTTCTGACGATGTGAGTGTATTTTTCTTTTCTCTTTCAGATGCTTCTATATTTCAATTTTCTTGTTGTATAGTTTTGGGGCTTTATTTTGTAACTTAAATCATAGGATTCTTGTATGTATGTTTACAAATAATTACTGATGTCATTGCTTCTTTGCTGAGCTCCCAGTCCCCTGAATGGGTCAGTGATTATAGTGGTATAGATTAAATTATTTATATATCTGAATTGTTTTTCCGAAATTATATTTTGTTCACAGCGTCTTCTGCTCAGCCCTAAGGGCAGCAGACATCATCGAACTGCCAGGGAAACCAGTTCTTTCAGTACCTCAACAGAACTTGAATGTTCCATAAGTGAAGATTGCATGCTGGACAAGAACTCAGGAAGTGGTTATTTCGAGCTTTTGTTCATTTCTACTTTTTCATATTCATGAAGCATGCGAGCTTTTGTAAGGTTGAGTATCTTAGTTTTTCTTTCTTCGTTTCCTCTCTTTTTCTCTTATAATATTTATGAACTTTTGTGATGTAATGTATATAGCCTAATGAACAAGTTTATAGTAGAATGTTTTTTTACTATAAATTCAGTATATAATATCACATCCTCGTCTGCCGCGCGCTGGGTGCTCGTCAATCACTAGTCTTGCTTAAATGGATAAATATAAAGTTTGTGACTGGATGTATGTGTTATGGGCCTTTTGTCCCAAGATTGGCTGAGAGGCCTGCTAACTGGGCTGGCCCAACTAATACAGTTGCATATCGGCCTTTGGCGTCTGCATCTGCACTCGCGGGCGGTGGGGAAACTGTGCAATGGCCAATGAGTCGAAGCAATTTTTGACGCATCCTTAAGAGCAGTGACCAGGACCCCACTATTTTAACTGATGAAAAACTATGTGCATAAAAAAGGCCAGGCTAGTTTAATAATCAATCATATAGGGCCAAAAGCAGCATAATGCTCTTGAAATAAAGGGAAAAAGAAAAGTTTCCACGAAAGACGCAATGCAAAAGCCCCCCTAAGTAAAGGTTAAAGTTTGCACGCTCAGGGGGAAAAGTAGAGTTTTTCGGGACTCAAAATCAGATTCCCAGCCATGTGTATGGAGAATACTTCAGGCAGATGCCAAATGCAAGGAAAATTCCTTTGAAGGAAAGTGCCAAATGTTTTTTATCAGGGATAAAGATAGCACAAAAAGCAGGGAAGCACAAGCATCCTAGGCCTCGTATTCTAGCAGTGCTGTTAGAACTTCATAACTACCATCCCTAACATCCAGGATCCGAGTCTCTAAATTCAGAGAATTTCAGTTGAATCTCAGATCGCCCATAGACTCATGAGAAGCAATGCTCACGAACAAGCTATCAAATCATGCTTAGCATAAACATTGGTAAACTTGGTGGTGAAAAGCAGGAAAAGATAGCACACCGGATGATTGCAAAGAGAGCATAATAATAATAATCGGATAAAGCTCCTGTTCTTTCACATGCCTGATGTCAACCGAGCCAAGCCGCTCTCACTATTGCGAATTTCGGCCCATGTCACGAAAGAGAAAGAGACGACGGTCGCACGCACTTGCACGCGACGGAAAGGCCCGGCTCGCAATGATGGGTTCTCGTTTTGGCATATATTCCCCTCCAGACAAAAGGCGCCTCCAGCGCTCTGCGTCAGTGCCATTCAGCTACAAAGGGACAATTAGGGCCTTTGATCCCCAGCCTTTGGTAAAACTAATCTACCCTGCTTTGGCAACAAAGACAGAGGGTGCTATCAATGCAAAATGGAGCTTTTGTTTCGACGTAAGAATCCTATGCTTCGTGCGAGTTTGATTCCCATGTGACATCCACATGTAGAAGAAAGGAAGCACCTGCATGTTGTATCAGTAGACAGTATCAGCACTGTGCTGCTACTCTCAACTGCAGTGAGTGTGACTAGTGAAATCAGAGCAGATCCGTTCTGCAGTTCGTCATCTCTGTTTTGAAATCTGCACAAATGTCAGTAGCCAGTGCGTTCGAATTGTGCGTGCAGTGTGTTTCCACTGTAGGCCTTGTTTAGTTCTCAAATTTGGGAGCCAAATTTGAGAGTTTTGGGGTACGTGCGCACTGTAGCATTTCGTTTGTATGTGTGAAAAATTGTCCAAAAATTAATTAATTAGACTCAAAATGTTCGTCTCGTAGAGTACAACAAAACTGTGCAATTAGTTTTTGATTTCATCTACTTTTAGTACTCCATGCATGTTATGACATTTTGATGTGACGGGGAATCTTCTTTTTGCATAGTGAATTTGGGTGTGGAATTTGGTATCTAAACAAGGCCTCACTTTCAAACGCATTAGTTCAGTCAGGCGGCAGAGCACTAGTGGAGGGGGAGGGCCGGAGGGGCAACAATGTTGGAGAGAACGTTCTATGCGGCAGGTCCTCCCTTCTCCGTGTGCATTGCGCCGCTTTTCTGGGCAGCACGGCCGGCCGGCCGGCAGTGTCGCCAGTGCGCCACCGTGTCCTTTCCCGGCTGCCGAGGCGCCTCCATCCTTCCTCCATGTTAAAGATCACGAAAGAACGTGTGCAAAAGAGAAGGCGGCACCTTACTCCCGGCTCACTTTCAGCTCTTTTTCAGCCCCTTTTTCTCAACTGTAGCGGAGGCACAGTTCAAATATTCTTCTTACAGTTTTGGCACAATCTCGATTTGTTTAGAAGAGAAATAGTGATTCTTCTTAGAGTAAAATACACCGGCGGTCCTTAAACATGTCCCGGGGTGTCATCTAGGTCCCCGAACTCTCAAAATGCATATTTGGGTCCCTGAACTTGCTAAACTGTGTCATCTAGGTCCAACGTTCCAAAAATACCCCTATGCATGATGATATGGCTGCCAATTAAGCATGAAATTTTATACTATTTCTCTAACTAAATCGATTATTTCCATCATAGTTATTAAATAACTTTATGTGATTGTACGAGATCGATAATTATAGATCGAGATATAGATAAACATAAATAACATAGGGGTATTTTTGGAAGTTTGGACCTAAATGACACAATTTACCAAGTTTAGGGACTCAAATATGCATTTTGAAAGTTCGGGGACCTAGATGACACCTCGGGACAAGTTCGAGGACCGCTGGTGTATTTTACTCTTCTTCTTACGACAGATGAAGATGTTCTGTCAAATAATTCGTCTCTTTGGACTCGGTGCAGAGCCAAGATATATGATACCCATGTCTAGTGCAGTCCTAAAATCCACGGAGCAATCTGCTAATCCCCAGGCATTGGTGTTTCCTTCTTCCATTATTTACTGCTAATACAAGTCGTTGTTAATTCTGATGGCAATATGCCACACTGCTGCGATTGTCAAATAGTCTATTCTTGTTATCCATCTTATTATCCACCTTTTGAAGCGAGCATGCATGCAAGCACATGCTAGTGCAGCGTGCAAGTGTAACAGTGTAATGTGTATACCTTTTCTCCTTCCCTCTCTTTCCATAGAACTTTCCCTACATATAACAAGACAAGATGCCATGACCAATACCCCAAGCTACACTGCACCACACTCTTCTCCGAGTACTGGCACGTCAAGAGCCACACCATAAACCCAAGCAGAGCAGGAGCAAGGGTTTGCAAGAAGCTGAGCTCACCTCAGAGCTAGCTCCATTGCAACCAAGGACGCCAATGGAGTTCCTGTCGCAGATGTGGTCTCTCCTGGGCCTCCTCACCATCCTCCAGAACGTCCTCCCCACGCAGCTCCTCTCCCTGCTCCACTCGCTGTGGCAGTCGCTCCAGGACTCGCTCACGCCCTACTCCTACTTCGACGTCCCTGAGTTCCTGGGCTCCGCCGCCGTCGAGCCCAACGCGCTCTACCGCCACGTCCACCTCTACCTCCACCGCTCCCTCCTCCTCTCCTCCCTCCGCCTCCCCGCCTCACGCTCTCGCTCCCGCGCTCCGTCCCTCCGGCGCGGCCGCCGCGCCGCGCCGCCGTCCGTCTCGCTCTCCCCGAACCACTCCGTCGCGGACACCTTCGACGGCCACCGCGCCGTGTGGACGCACCACGCCGACACGCTCCAGGACTCGCTCGAGGAGCGCCGCTCCTTCTCGCTGCGCCTCCCAAGCGCCACGCCGCCGCGGTGCTCCGTCGTACCTCGCCACCTCGCCGCACCGCCGACCACCTGGAGCGCTCGTCGCGGGCGCGCCGGCTGCACACCAACCGGCGCACGGCGCCGCGGCGTGGGCGTCGGTGCCCTTCTGCCACCCGGCCACCTTCGACACGCTCGCGCTCGACCCGGCGCTCAGGGCGCGCCTCCTGGCCGACCTCACGGCGTTCGCCGAGGGGAGGGAGTTCTACCGCCGGACGGGGAGGCCGTGGAAGCGCGGGTACCTCCTGCACGGCCCGCCGGGCTCCGGCAAGTCCTCGCTCATCGCCGCCATGGCCAACCACCTCCGGTACGACGTGTTCGACCTGGAGCTCACCCGCGTCGCCACCAACGCCGACCTCCGCGCGCTCCTCCTCCAGACCACCAACCGCTCGGTCATCGTCATCGAGGACATCGACTGCTCCCTCCACCTCACCGGCGACCGCTCCGAGAGGCTGCACAAGAGGCGCAAGCTCCACGCCGCCGCCGCCGCCGCCTACGACGACGACTCGTCCGACTCGGACGACGACGACGCCGGCGGCAACGGCGCCGACGGCCACCGGGGGAAGGTGACGCTGTCGGGGCTCCTCAACTTCACCGACGGCCTGTGGTCGTGCTGCGGCGAGGAGCGCATCATCGTGTTCACCACGAACCACGTGGACGGCATCGACCCCGCGCTGCTCCGCCCGGGGAGGATGGACGTCCACGTCCGCCTCGGCGCGTGCGGCGCGCACGCCATGCGCGAGCTGGTGCGGCGCTACGTTGGCGTCGGGGACCACGAGATGGTCGACGCGGCGGCGGACTCCATCAGGGGCGGCGCGGAGATGACGCCGGCCGAGGTCGGGGAGGTGCTCCTGAGGAACAGGGACGAGCCGGAGGCGGCGGTGGCGGAGCTCGCGGCCGAGCTGAAGGCGAGGAGAAACGCGGCCGATGATCTCGGGTGGGATGACTCGGCGGCGGAGCTCTCCGACGGGTCGCCGACGAAGAAAGGGAGGAAGCTGGGGTTGGGGTGGGAGGGCAAGGTCAGGATCTTGGGACGGCTGAGGAGCCTCACCAAGTCGGACTCCGGCCGGCGATGATGAGCTAGCCTGGTTTGACCTTGTGTTGATTTGGTGTTTTAGGTCAGGTCCTGGTCGGATTTAGATAGAAGTTTGTGTTGTCTCTTGTAATATAATCTCTGTAATAATTTGTTAAGTTTATCAAGCCACGTCACGTACGCCCTTTCTGAATACGAACATTACTCGGCACGAGTTGGAGCCACCTCTACTTACTTGACGTGAACGGTGCCCTCCGTTTGTGCCCCGGCGACAACACCGGCCACCTCGATCGCCATGGTCGCCAAGCGATCTGCTGCACCCATCGTCGGGCGCATGAACGACGACGAGGTCCCCTCGTCGGGAAGAACGATAATGGACGCCACACGGCTCGCTGCCATCCTCGCAAAGATCGATGACTACGCCGCCGGGGGAGCGCCGATGAGCGGCGGCCGAGTCGCGGCCATCTGCGCCATGATCGACGGCGGCGCCGCGGCGGGGAGAACCCGCCGGAACAAGAGAAGGAAGAGGCTGTGCGTAGAGAGCACCCACAGCTACCAGCAGATGGGAGAGATCGGCAGCGGCGGCTCCGGCGCCGTCGTCAAGGCGCGCCACCGCCGCCGCGGCGATGCACGCGCACCGCATCGTCCACCGCGACATCAAGACCGGGAACGTCCTCGTCGGCGAGGGCGGCGGCGCCGCCGCCGCCGTGAAGATCTGCGACTACGGGCTGGCGATGTCCACCGCCGGGGCCGGCCCGCCGTACACGCGGGCGGGCACGACCTGGTACATGGCGCCCGAGGTGCTGACGCGCAGGACGGACTACAACGAGCGCGTCGACCTGTGGTCGCTCGGGTGCGTCATGGCGGAGCTGCTCTCCGGCGAGGTGCTGTTCAGGGTGGACGGCGGCGAGCGCCAGCTCGACAGGATGTTCGACGTCCTCGGCACACCGGACGTGGAGGCGCTGCAGGCGTTCGCGCCACCGCTCGTCGGCGGCAAGGTGCTGCGGCGGCTGGCGCGGCTGCCGCGGCCGTGTCACCACGGCGGCCGGCTCCGCGAGCTGTTCCCCAGCGAGACGCTGTCGCGGGAGGGGTTCGACGTCTTGAAGGGGCTCCTCACGCTTAACCCCAAGGAGCGGCTCACGGCCACCGCCGCGCTCCGACTCCCGTGGTTCACCGGCGCCGCCGTCGATGCCCCTGCTCCAGAGACGGCGTCGTCTTTCGTTCGGGTGTTGACCAGTGTTCTGGCATTTCTGAGAACGATGGCATCGGAATTTATCAGGTTGCCAAGGTATTTCCCGTGCATAAGGCGTCGGCCACGCAAAAACATTTCTGAGGATGGCATTGGGTTTAATCAGGTTGCTTAGATATTGCTCAGGCATAAGGCGTCTTCAGAGAACAGGATCGATTGTTAAACCCGCAAGCACCGGAAGGCTTGCTTCAAAGTTCAAGCCATAGAAGAAATCGAATTAGTAAAACTGGGGTGAACCAATCGGCTCCATCAGAAAACGAGGCACAGGGCAGCCCAGTAAAACAGAAAAAACGGTGAATATGCACGGTGCAAAACCATAAGTAGCAGCGAAAAATTTCCAAATAACAAAGTGATAAGTCGCTGAACATGCACAAGAAGGATACCATTATTTTCAATTAATTGGTCGAGCAACGAACTGCAAGAATCACCAGCAGAGTAAGATAACTAAACAATATAGAACACACTTAACTGTAGAATAAAAGGCAGCAGCATTCCAGCAGATTATGCTGGTTTTCTATAACACTTTTTAGTGGAGAGAATAAGCAATAACTGCTCACCAATAAATTCAGAATTTGCAACACAATTGCAAGACCAAAGAAACGTGTTTCTTGATTATTAGGAGTGTTTCTTGATTATTAGGATGGGCACTGTTAGTAGAAAATGTAGTGCATAATATATAATAAATAGATAAATGAAACGGATTAGCTAGTAGATCAAGGGAGCATGACAAACAAAACTATTGATTATCCTATTTTCAGTGGGCAGAATTGTAAGACATATTTAGTTACTAGTAGTTGAATCGGTCAAACACCAAATTTAATGTTTTGTCTTTGCACTCTATATGCAGGCGAACAAGTTAACCTATGATACTATGCTCTAGCCTCTAGTCACCTAATTTCAGAGCTATAGTCAAAGTTTACTTTTGTTTATGATATCATTACTAGTCAAGAACAACAAATTGTAGATCCTTTAGGCTTCTTGTTACTATAAGGTTTTCATGCCGCAGCAGTTGTTCAATAACAACCATTGCCTAAGGCAACCATGTACGATATCATGTTGTTGCAGATCCTAAATATCTGCGTGCCAAAAAGAGCAAACTTTCTTAGTCCTTATTCTGCAGTGATACTCCATCTAGAATATCTTCACTACTGCATCACTTTCCTGTTAGCTTCACAATTCAGTGGATTAGCCATTAACAGACTTAGCACCAACTTCTATGATGTCATTAGCGGTGGCAGTTAGTACTTGGGATGATATGACCAAATGCTGCAATTGAACTATGAAGAAAACAATTAGAACTTTGCATTTGTGGACCATTTTTAACTGTAGAAACTGAGCACAGACAAGCGAAATCAACTTCCCCAGAGCTTAATGTGAAAGCCATATGTCGACCCGGATTCTTTTCCTCACTCATTATACAAGGTAAACGGATTGAAGAAATGACTCACTAAGCATAGGCTATCTAATCAACTTTTCTCTTCAAAGTACCATACATGAGCATTCACTACCTAAGCAATTTTATTATTCTTCCTGGCAGCACAACTAACTCTGCCAGTTTCTCTCTTATTTTTAACTTTTGTTTGTACCTATGGATTCTACATCTTCTCATTTCCACTACTGCTATAATAATTTAAATGTTCTCATTCGTTTTTTTTCTTCCAAACCTCAAATCTCAATGACTCAATCTCAGGAAATGATTAAATTCATGACCACATCACTCTAGAAGTCCAGAGTGGGACAGAATGCACAAAACGCTCCCAATAACAGGAACAGCTGATCTGCTTAGGAATAATTCTGGCCAGACATAATCCTATTTCAGCCAAATTAGGAAACCCGTCTATATCCTTTTGCAAATGTACAATATCTATTGAAGTCGCAAATGGAGTGCATCCAGAAATATTAGAATATGAATGCTGCTCAAGATGATGCATTGTTTGTTCAAGATGAAGAAAAAAAAAACTTGTCCAGATAATCCTATATTCATATTCTGTTCAATGGCCATACACCCATTCAATTCCCCCCTCCATCAACGAGAACTTCAAATTCATGTAGCTAGTGTTAAAGGTTAAACTACAGAACGAACAATAGCGTAGCCACTGAGAATGGTACAGAACTAAAAAACGACTCCATAGGAAGCTGAACTTATAACCCAGATATATTTCGCTAGCAGTTGTTCTGTAGTGGGTGTTTGATACCATCAGGATTGAGGGAGGTGGTGCGATCTCAGGGGAAAGGCGGGAGCCGCAGCACGGCCTGCTCGGTCTCCACCGGGTCCGACCTCGAAATCTGCAATGCTCAGAGGACACCAGAGACCAAACCCTAGATCAGTAACTTAGCATGAGCGTGAAACACGATGACGAGCTTTTATCGGCCAGGTGGGGGACGAACCGGGTCGCGCAGGACGGGCTTGGTGTCGTCCGCAGCGGGCCGGAACGGCGGCTTCCTGCTCTTGGTCGGCGCCCCGGAGGACGAGCTCCTCCCGGCGCTGTCCGTGGCGGCGGCGGTGGGGGCGGAGCCGGAGCCGCGGGGGAACCCGCCCTGCAGCGTCGAGGGCGTAGCAAAGCCGAAGCCGTAAGGCCTCTCGCTTCCGGCGGACATGATCGCGACAGGGAAGTAGTTACTGATGGATTCAGAATCTCGGCCGCTTGCTTCTGTTCAAACTTTCAGAGACCCGGGCCTTTCCTGCAACAGCCGTCTTCAGCTTTAGACAGACGGTCATATCAGCAATTCAGCAGAGTTATCGATCGCCCTGTTCTTTTGGCTGGTGGCTGACGCTGGTTTTTGCTGAGAGAAAACACTGCTGGCTGGTTGGTGGCTGGCGTTTTGGCTGGTGGCTGACGCTGGTTTTTGCTGAGAGAAAAACACTGCTGGCTGGTTGGTGGCTGGCGTTGGTTTTCGCTGAGAGAAAAACACTGTTGGCTCGCTGGAAACAATCCAAACGAACAGGGCGATCTTAAAAGGATAGAGAAAATAGTTTTGCTTCTGCCTGTTTATAACAAGTCTGACCAGCAAATTTCGACCACAGGAACAGAGGCACAAAACTGCTTTGGTTTGACTGAAAACACCATGAAACGCATAGGCTCAGCTTCACTAAGCAACTACAGTATTTTTTACCAGATATTAGTTTTTTTTTTCTTTTTCCTTGAGACGAAGAAACCCCTTCACGTTTTAAAAAATAACTTGTAAAGGTTCGACGTCATTTTGCTCGGCGACCATGAGACTGCACGCTGCAACATCAGTTTTCTCTCTCTCTTTGATTTCAAAGAAAAAGGACCCAGATTCACATAACATCATTATTTTCCTTAACGATACCATTCCTTTGGTTTCATAGCTTACCACAAAACTTTGATCACGACAATATAAGATGTTACATATTCACAATGGAAACACCTTTATGTAAGTAGATTTTCTTTACAGAATATAAAATATTTTCCATTCTTCTAACTCGCAAACCAGAATCAAAGCACAAATTCAGTTCTTTGCTAGAACATAGAATCCAAAAAGAATTCAAGTCTCACTTATTCAGAATTCTTCACAGCAGTTTTTTTCTTTCTACAAACGATTCCATTTCATTAATGTGTACGACTATACGTTACAATCAGATTATTCAACAGAACTCGCTGCTAATATCAGAATGCAACATAAACTCAAAACAGAAAACTTGCAGAGACCCCGTCAACTCTCAAGATTTATCAGACTTGGGAGGAGGAAGCCGCGCAGCACCTGGCAATGGCGCTGACATCAACGCAAAGTGCTTATACATCCTCCACCAGTTCTCTGACGCTTCATCGACTGTCCGGAAGGTCCAGATGTGCGGCTTGGCCTTCTCCCGCGTGATGAGGATTTCCTCCACCTCTGCTGCCCTCTTCGTCTTGAGAGTGAGGCAGTCCACGAGGTCACCCCACTTGCCGAAGCAGTTGTCAAACTCCCCATACCGGTAGTAGCTCTGCATCTGGTGGAATGGCGAGTAGCAGAACCACAGAGCATCGAAGCACTTTATGCAGTCCGGCCGCCGCGGCGGTGGTGGTGGGCTGCTGGTCGTCTCTGGCTTCTCTTTCACATCCATAACCCTTGCTGCATAACAAGAATCCAACAATTGTTATATTCCTGGACACTGGGTTACTGTTAGTGAATACATCAAGAATTTGTCGGACATCAAGGCCAGCTGGCCAGGTGGACATGTACAGAGCTGAAATCCGTACAGGAAGAAGCACAACAGAGACTTTTATCGCCTTTCAAGTGCTAATTCATCTAATGTGCAAAGTTCTTTTTCAACATAAATGTCAGGAGCTCTGCCTTTCAATTAAGTAGAAGAGAAAGATCGCATAAAGTATTAAGAGGATACAAGCCGGCTCTCCAGGTATCAAGTCTAATGGGCAGATTCAAGTGACTGAAGTAGAAAGAAGGATGCAATCTGTCGTTGTCATATCAAAACAAATTGGTGCATCAGAACTAGTAAACAATATGATTTGAGACAACAAACATAAATACTTCAACACTAAATTCATTTGACAAACAAATAGGTAAAGCAATAGCATTCTAAATAAAGCTAAGTGATTTTTCGTTTTGCAAAGAAAAGGGTGAAGCAATAACATTCTGAACAAAGAGGTGTTTGCTAACTGAAGCTATCACCGAATTGCAACAATAACATTAGCATCAAATTCAGAAAACACTCAATCATTTACACCAAATGGAATGTATGAAAAAAAAGGAAAGGGTATGACTGCTGAACAGAAACACTCAACGTAGCCTCAGTTGCTTGGCAGCTAAGAGCTTTGTTACCAAGGGTAGCGCACCACCGCCAAATACTGCCCTGTGGCTTTTCTTCATACCAGAGTCATGACATTGGTTATACGCATCGGATAATTAGTTACACACCGAAATGCCCCTTTTGGCGTAGTTGTACGTTCATCAATTTGATGATTTGGTCATTTAGACTAAGAAGTTCTTTTCGACAATAATATATAGAATCAGTTATTCTCTCTTTTAGGAACCAGAAACTACAATTGAGCATCCTCACAGCCCAGACATCAGGTTCTGAGCGGCCCAGCGACCTGATGTCCGTGGCCGCCTACCGGGTCTGGATTGGGATAGCGACAAGTGTGTCGTGAGGCTTACTACTGGGATGTGGGCGCTCAGGTGGTGGGCAGGGCAGATGCGCCGCGCATAGGGGGGCTGGGGACTGGATAGCTGTAGGCGATGCCACTGTAGGGCCGGTGGTGCAGGCGATGCTGCAGGCACGAACTCGTAGGAAAGGCCCTGGGGCACCAAATACACAATGGATTGTTGGATCTCAATGAAGAGACCAAAAGTAGGGAGATGAAGGAGGCTCCTAAGAGCAATTTCAACCGATCTCTCAAATTTGCACCCCTACTCCATATGGGAGTCTTTCATCCACATTCTAGATCCATACTTCTCTCCATTCTCCAACCGATCTCTCATATTTCTCCCTACTTCCCACTCATCTCAAATTTTTATTCATATCTAGTAACTAACATGTTAACTGTTCTATATGTAAATGGTAACATTTGTAACTACTATTTAATGATTCAAGTACTATAATCCACACCCGGAGAAACTGCTCCCTGTCTCTCCCCTTTCTGCTCTCTATCACTCCTTTTCTGCTCTCTCTTTCCACCTTCTTCCACTAATCTCAAGCAAAATCAGAAAGCTGCATGGGTTCCTCGGTCTTTCAACAAGAACTAATCGCATAAAAAAGTTCACAGAATCACCCATCGAAGCTTAAAGAATGAAAATAATGGATAAATCAACATTCAAGAAATAAGTTAAAATAAACACAAGTAGGAGATGCGCTCCTCCAAATCGGCTCCTCACCGGATCCGGGTGCCTACGCTACCGTACCGTCTCTGCCCGCTGCCCTTGGGCGTCGCTTACTGGGGGAGGAGATCCCGTCGCGGCGGCGGCGCCGCCGTCCGCTGAGGCGGAGCCGGAGGATCTGCCGCCGCACGGGAAGGAGACGGCGCGGAGGGATGCGGAGGACGGGGATAAGACGGAGCACAGAGATGTAGATGGCGCCAGGCGAGCTCCTCGTCGAGATTATGGCCTCCTCGCGGCCGCGGTTCGCGGTGTCGGACTGGGGGACGGATGGGGGCGTCGTAGGCCCGTAGCGAAGGAGAATGGACAGGAAGGCGGGGGCTGTGGGTGCTCAGCTACGCAGCAGGGCTGCAGCTTGGCCGGAGCAGGGAGGGCACAGCAAGCACCGGCCGCGCGAGCAGCCGGACCGATTGGAGATGCTCTAAGGCCTAGGGGATTTGGGAGGGATGGGGTTTACCTGGTTGGAACCCGACGGAGGCGGCGCGCTTATGCCCCGGTGGCGGCGAACTGGTTGTGCTCGGTATGGTTCACGGCGCGGAGGCCGGCGGCGGCGCTGGGATGCTCGCTCGCAGTCGCAGGCTGGGAGGAAGACGAGCAGCCAAAGCACTAGTGTTGTGGGCTTGGCTTCTCCACGTTGTAGATGCTGGGCTCATCATGGGCCGATTCAAAAGATCAAGTGAGCCCTTTTATTCAGGATCGAGATGGACCAAACAGGTAGACCCCACTATCGGTGGCTTTCTGTACGCTGCACGCCACCTCCTGTCCCCTGTGGGCCACAGCGTGGTGGACCCCATCACGCTAAACTCCCAGAGGACCCACATGCAGCCACACAGGAATCAGCCTTGTTTCAAAAAGATTCCTCGCCGCGCCCAAACACTTAAATCCAGAACCGAAAAGTATAAAAACAAGTGGAGAAAGCCAAGCCGCGCCCAGTCACAGGCTCGCGCAGCTCGAGCTGGAAAACAAGCCGCGCCCGTCTCTCG
The DNA here is from genome assembly GCA_900205405.1 of Echinochloa crus-galli. NCBI lineage: Eukaryota > Viridiplantae > Streptophyta > Magnoliopsida > Poales > Poaceae > Echinochloa > Echinochloa crus-galli. Next base: position 720,301 of record OAMR01000308.1, read on the forward strand.
GCCCGCGAAAGCTTGGGCAGGCAAAGCGGCAAGAGCCACGAGCCCAAACCGAGCTGAGCTTGCCTCGAGTCAAGCCGGCTTGGGAGTAACCAACTTTTTTTTTTCTCATCAATCACCAGCCGCCGCACCCGCAAAATTCCCCAAACCCCCGCACACAGTTGCTGGAACCCTAGCACTCCCACCCTCCTCTTTCTTCCCCAATGGACGACCACCAAACGCAGGATCTCGTCAAGGAGCTCGTCCACCGCCTCCTCTCCGCCGCCGAATCCGGCGGGGACGGCGGCGGCGGCGGGGGGCGCGACGCGGCCGGCGCGCTGCGGTTCGCGCACCGGCTCCTCTCCAGCCGCCTCGCCCCCGCGGTCCTCCCCGACGAGCACGCGCTCGCGGAGTCCATCAAGCGCCGCCTCGCCGCCTCCGGCCGCCCCGACGACGCGCTCGCCTTCGCCGACCTCCACTCCAAGCTCTCCGCCCGGTCCCGCCCGGCCTCCCTCTGGCCGCTCCTCTACCTGCTCGACTCGCTCTCCTCCCACCGCCGCGCCGCCGCCGCCGCCTCGTGCCTCCCAAACCTCCCCACAGCCGCGCGGCCGCGGAATGGCGCCTCGGGGGCGGCTGCGGGCGCCGGTGGAAGGCCGGGCTCGCGGGCACACGGGGCGCCGCCGGGGGGCGTGGTGCTCATGTCCAAGGATCCGGACAACATCCGCGAGATCGCGCTGCGGGAGTACACCGAGCTGGTGCTCGACGAGACGGAGGTTTCGGAGGCTGCGCTCGTGCGCGACGTGCTCTACGCGTGCCAGGGCATCGACGGCCGCTATGTGCGCTACGACAAGGCCGGCGACGCCTACGATCTCCCGGACGGCGTCCGCGTGCCCCGATCCACGCGCACCCTCGTCCGCAAGCTGTGCGAGCTCGGCTGGCTGTTCCGCAAGGTGCGGGGCTTCATATCTGACAACATAAGCCGCACGCCGTCAGATGCTGCAGCTGAGGTGGGCACTGTTGCTCAAGCGTTCTGCTCTGCGCTCCAGGAGGAGCTCTCTGATTACTACAAACTGCTGGCGGTTCTGGAGTCATACTCATTGAATCCAATTCCCGCACCTGGATCTGATTCAGGTGTGTCGGGTAATTACCTCTCTCTGCGCCGTCTTGCAGTTTGGCTTGCTGAACCTGCGGTGAGAATGCGCCTAATGGCTGTATTGGTGGATGGATGCCGGGGATTGAGGGGTGGTGCTATGGCTGGTGCGATCCATGGGCATGCCCAGCATGGGGATCCTATGTTTCAGGAGTTTATGGGCCGATTGCTGCGTCGTGTGTGCTCGCCATTGTTTGAAATGGTTCGGAGCTGGGTACTGGAAGGGGAATTGGAGGATGTATTTGCAGAGTTCTTCATTGTTGGGCAGCCAGTGAAAGCAGAATCTTTGTGGCGGGAGGGCTACCTTATTCAGTCTGACATGCTTCCAACTTTCATTTCTCCGGTGCTGGCACAACGAATTCTTAGAACTGGCAAATCAATCAACTTTCTTAGAGTTTGCTGTGACGATAGTGGCTGGGCTGATGCTGCTGCCGAGGCTGCTGCATATGTTGGCACCACAACGTCTCGAGGCGGGCTTGGTTATGGGGAGACTGATGCTTTGGAGGCATTGGTGGTTGAGGCAGCCAAGAGGATTGATCGGCATTTGATGGATGTCATTCATAAGCGGTACCGATTTAAGGACCACTGCCTCGCTATCAAGCGGTACTTGCTTCTTGGGCAGGGTGATTTTGTACAGTATCTGATGGACGTTGTTGGCCCAGAGTTGTCAGAGCCAGCAAATAGGATTAGCTCCTTCCAATTGGCTGGCTTGCTTGAGACTGCAATTCGAGCATCCAATGCACAGTATGATGACCGAGATATCTTGGACCGGATAAAGGTAAAGATGATGGATCATGGAGATGGTGATCGCGGCTGGGATGTCTTCTCTTTGGAGTATGACGCTAGGGTCCCCTTAGATACAGTGTTCACAGCTTCAGTTATGAAGATGTATCTCAAGGTTTTCAACTTTTTGTGGAAGCTCAAGCGTGTGGATCATTCTCTGACGGGAGTGTGGAAGACAATGAAGCCTAACTGCATTGTTTCTTCTCCATTTTACAAGGAAGGAATAAACATTAGAGCTCAGTTTGTTTCAGTTCTTCGTAAATGCCAAGTTCTGTTCAACGAGATGAATCATTTTGTGACCAATTTCCAGTACTACATTATGTTTGAGGTTCTGGAGGTTTCATGGGCTCGTTTCTCTGATGAAATGGATGCAGCAAAAGATTTAGATGACCTTCTGTTGGCACATGATAAGTATCTTAACTCGATACTGGAGAAGGCCCTCCTTGGTGAAAGGTCCCAAGGACTTCTGAGAAATCTTTTTGAATTGTTTGACATCATCTTACAGTTTCGGAGCCATGCTGATCGATGGTTTGAACGGATATATGAGTTGCAGCTAAGGTTAGGTCATTGCAGAATCAGATGCTGTACTTTCATCTTTACTTAAAGATCTTATCTCATATCTTTTGTTTGATTCACTCCAACCTTTCGTTTTTACTGCAGGGGGAAGGGTAAACCAAAGTCAAAATCTAAAGAAACAGGTTCATGGCTTGATGGTGGCAGAAAAGCCATGATCCAACTAGCTGGAGAGCTTTTCCGTAAAATGGGTGAAGACCTGGATAGCATTGCGAAGGATTATACAGCTTCTCTTGATGCCTTTATTACTCAATTGCCAATGCAACAGCACGTAGATTTGAAGTTCCTTCTCTTCCGTTTAGATTTCACTGAATATTACAGCCGTGTTTCCTCCAGCAAATGATTGTGTTCTTAGTGTGGAAGGATTAGGTTAGATTTACCTTTTGGTTGGACTAGGGAGGTATTCTTTTTTACACCTTATCCCCACTGATTGACACTCGGTCACTTGATTGGCATGGTCACAGCAATTGCCCTGCACCTCCTCTGATGAAGACGATCTGAATATCTTGTTACTGAGGATTCCCAATGCTAGAATCTGTGCTGATTCTATCACTGTTCTCCTGAAGCTTATCTTCTGGTGCCACGAGCTGGAGCCATGCGTTCCATACAGTTCTAGTGTACAAAATTGATGTAACTTTATTTTGTTCTTGATTTTTCTTATGGATGTGCTTGGTGTAAATTTTGTGAATTTGTTTCCATCAGTTTTCCTTTTTGAGAAATTAGATTGCTTTGGTGATTTTCTCCTTTCCAGTTTGTATTCTTTAGTTTTACAAGAGCGAATGTCTCATTTCACTTGTTGCTATTCTTTCTCTGATTAATGAAATTTTTAAGTTTAACTATATCTGGATAGCATGCTATGTTAATGCTAATTGTAAGGGTAACTCTTGATAAGGTAACATCTACAAATTGCTCCTAAAGAGGAGAAATGTAGAGCAAGGGGTTTGTGACTCACAGTGATGTGAATTTTCAATTTGTTTCACCCGTTGAAAGAATCTAATGTTTCTTTGAAGATACGAAATTAATGGCAGATGTCCTAGTCTGAACTGCTGGTAAGATTCAGTTGAACGAAGGCAAAAAGAGACAGATACTTTGCAAAAATTCTGAAAAATGTGCTGATGGTTGTGTTTAGATCCGGCGAAAAGGGTGGTAGAAAAGTCACATCGGACACTGTGCAGCACGCCCATTGCAATAACACAAGATTATTCAAGGCCTCCTTCCTGTTTGGAGTTTGAAAAGTTTGTGTTTCCGCTCTGTTGGATTTGGACCATGCTTCTCTGGATAATGCCATGCTGACTCAGAAAGTTGTCTTCCCCATAGTATGTGACTCGCTGTCATCCTTCACGTAATCACGTTCAAGTCTTGGGTCAGCCAACAACGGCCAGCCTCCTGCTCATCACCTTTTTCGTGTTTCTTTTTGCTAAAAATAGTTAGTTAAGCTAGTTTCAGTTAAATGAGAAGGCGAAACAACGGCCAGCCTCCTGCTCATCACCTTTTTCGTGTTTCTTTTTGCTAAAAATAGTTAGTTAAGCTAGTTTCAGTTAAATGAGAAGGCGAAACAAAGACCTGTGCAACTCTGGGATGGCATCCAAAAAGTGTGTTGACGCAAAATCGGCTTCTCACGCCAAGCACACAACAAGCCGAATCAGCTGGCTTCACACGTGCCCGATCGTCTGAATCCTGTAAGCGTGCCAGTCAATTTTCCCTGAAACTGACAAAGGAAGAAAAAATGTTTAGATATAAAACCCGGAACATGCCGGATGATATCAGACAGTTCCATAGTTTTCACTCATTGAGGGACTGCCGAATACGGCTAGATAGCCGATTCGGGTTCCATGAAGAAGGAACAAGCTTCGTCGATGTTGATAGACCTATCAGATCGATTTCGAGCTCTAATCCACCGGATGATTAGTTCTAAAACGACCCAAAAACCTGCATCTACCGCATGATACCCGGCTCTGTCAAGATCCATACAAAACCAACGAGTTTGAACCCGCGACACGTGGCAATCTAGATCGGCTCGGATTCGGCTATGTAGAGAGAACGTGATCATGCCTTGCAACGAGTCGAGACCGAACCTAACCGATCTAGATTGGGCAAAGAGAGTGTTGTATGAATTAAACATAAAGTAAAACCCAAATAACACAAGGTAACTTAATGAATCTATTAGATCTTTGCCAAAATCTAATAGAGCCGATAACTCGCTTCAAGCTAAACCTTAGCCTACCGCATGACTCATGATTTAACAAAGAAGCCTTCTCATACCAAGCTTAAATCCACCGCATGATACTAAGCACGGTAACAAGACTACTTGCATCATAATCTAAATCCACCGCATGATACTAGACATGATACAAGGTTGCCGGTACTTACGGAGGTCGACGGATCGATGGTTCCTCTCGAAGATTTCGACGACACGACTAAAGGACTCGAAAAGGTGGCGCGAGGCCGGTTTGTTGTAAGATTGTTCGATTCGATGCCTATTACAATTGTCATGGGTTTATATTTATACCCAGACTTTGACACGATTCCTAATCGACTACGATTACAAAACGTTTATTTCCAAAGAAATACGTCGAAGTGCCGTATTCATCTCGCATTCTTTATCAATCGGCTCTTTCCTTGTATTCAATCCACGTCATCACGCGTTCCCGAATGCTTTCCATAGAGCAGCTCCTTGCCGAATCTGCGACGGACTCCCGACCGCAGAATGCCTTTGCCGAACGCCCTTGAAGACAAGCTTTCCTTTCCGAACGATATCTTTTACCAATCCCGGCCCACATGTCAGTCTCTTTCTGGTGCCAAATTTTGGTGTTAACACATGCCCCTTCAGTTTCGGGATAAAAGATAATTTATCTCGGAATTGACTAGAAATCCGCAACTAGATTGAATCTTTTTAGCATCCACCCTCTCTGCTCGAATCTTCGGAACTTCGGCCAAATCCAAACCCTAGCATCATCAGCTCTTTCAAGCTTCAATCCTCAAATGGCGGACCAAGATCAAGTTCTCCGGGCAATTTTCACTCCTCTTCAAGCACATTCGGCATCATTTTTTGAATCACACCTTAAATTTTCCTTTCGCTTTTTTCTGTTCTTGGTAGGCTCTTGCGGCCGAACTTTTGATTCCCACCGAGGAGAAAGCACCCACTTATTTTCTTGGGCCCGTAGGAGATTCAGACCCCTCTGAGCTGATTGCTGCCGAATCTCAGCGAATTCCTTTTAAAGCTTCATTGACAAAGCCTCATGAATGGCAAGATGCCTTTAAGAACTGGCCTCTGCCTCCAATTGCTGGTTGGAGGAATTGGTATAGGAGGATTCTCAATGATAAAAGCCCTCAAACCAAGAACTAGGACAAACTCTGCATTTCACATTGTTTAGAGCTATCTTTAGCCGAAACACCCAAGAATGAGAGTCTCCTCATTGCGGCTTGTCACTTTTGGTCTAATGGCGCAAATGCTTTCTTCTTCGGTCATGGACCGATGTCTCCCACCTTGGCCGATGTTTACATGATGACCGGCCTGAATATCACAGAATCTGTGCGCCCATACAAGTACAAGGGCTCCTCCAAACAGACAGGAGTAAAGACAGGAGTTGGATATAAGAAATATATCCAGAATTATATGTCTGATGGCCCTCTGTCTGATGTTGAATACAGGGCCTTCCTGAACATGTGGTTATGTAGATTCATTTTTTGTGGCAAAGCCAATGAACCAACTCTGAATCACATTGTGATGGCCGAAGATTTGGCTGCTGGCACACTCATTCCACTTGGAAAATTTCTGCTGGGAAGTGTCTATCACATGCTCCATCAGACCACTCGTTTGATGCATGCCAATAAGAAAATCCCTTGCGTCAATGGTCCTTGGTGGTTCATTCAAATGTGGCTGCAACTGTACATGCACCAGATTGTTTCAGTTGATATCAACAGCCTGTCTTTCCCTTCAGTCAACTACAAGGAAGGAGAAGCTCAAAGCACCAAAGGCTGTCAAACTTATGGAGAAGCTGCTTCTACTGTGTCTGTCAACAAGAACATTGGTGAATTGTTTGAACTCTTCTTCAGGGGCTTTGCTCATCCTCTTTGGTTTCCATATTCAGACAATGATAATCTTACTCTCCCTTGTGAGTTTAGCTTTGATACTGGATGCACAGATGCACAATCCACGGCTATTTTCAATTCTTTCATTCGGCCCTGTATTCTGCCAGCCGAATTTTGTGGAGGAAGGCTGGTTCAGAGTACCTTTGAGTACTATCAGCCGAATATGATGGCTAGGCAATTAGGCTGTGGCCAAGTACCACCAAGATTATTTCTCCATGAATTCCTTAAGCCTAGGGAGGTTGTCACAGACTCCACTGACTTGCTTATTGAGCATCAATTGTGCTGATTTTTCTTGTAACCCGAAGCACTTTGGGCCAACCTGTTTGCTTCCTCATTTTCCCCTCTAGGAATATGCTGCAAAGTTACTGATTGAAAGCTCTCCAAGATTTCTTTGCACTCTTCATAGTAAGTTCTTAGCGCATCTTATCTTTGTTTCACTGTCTGTGACCCATTCGGCAAAGCTGACTGTAATGAATTTCGTTGTCCAATGCCTATTCGGCAAAGCTGACTGTGATAAGCATGTCATAGCCGAATTTTACCTGGTCAAACCGAATATGACTCAGCATGAATCCCAAACGACACGGCAACTGCTCGGTTCGTGGGGCTTTCCACCTTCCGAATTTTTGGGATGCGCGCCACGATCCCTGACCACGATCTCCTCTGCGGGTTCTATAAATAAACATATCGAGTGCGGCTATCTCCTCATCAAGTCTTTCACCTTCCTAGCCTCTGCCAGTTTCGAGCTCTTCTCTCCCCAAAGTACAGTAACCTTTGAGAAAACCCTCATGGCCAACGGGAGGCGTCCGGCCGCTGATGAGGTTGAGGGAAGTCGCGCCGGTGCTCGTCGCAGGTGATTAATTACTTCTTCTCAATCTTTTTTCCCAGGATTTTGTTCTTTTCGTCACAAATTTCTTCGCTTTCTCAGGGTAATCCAATGGATCTCCACCAATGCTGCTCCAGCCGCAGCCCCTGCTGCGCCTCCAGCCGCGGCCCCTACTGCGGCATCCGATTCTTCGAGTTCGTCCAATCGAACTCTGGATCCGGATGACTTTCGCTATTCAGATAGCGATGCTCGTCGCTTCAAGCAAGAGCGCGACGAGACGCGCCACGAGTTGGAGGTCGTCTCCAAGCAAGCCGGGATCGCGGATCTGGAGTGGCAGGCCGAGCGCAAGCAACTGCTCGAAGTCATCGACGGTAAGTTCCGTAACCTGCTCAATCTCAATCTCATCTTCAGTCGATGTTGATTTATTTCTATCTTGTAACCTTGCAGAGCGTGATGCTGAGCTTAATCGGCTGAAGGCGCTGGTGGAGGAGCTGGCGAACAAGGTGAACGCTCCTGGAGAGACGCCAGAGGCTCGCCTCGGTGCTGTAGCAGGCCGAGTCGACGATGTGGCTCTTCATGGCGTTCGTCTGGGTGCTGCTGTGGGCCTCGTCGCCATGTCGACGCATACCGGCCGCGACTACTCCATACTTCCGGCCGGTTTCGCCGACGGCAACCCGGAAGACGTCGATGACATCGACACCTCCATCGAGCGCCTCGAGGGCCATGGCGCTGCCGTCGCCGATTCAATCCATCCCCAGTCTGTCTTGAACAAGCTGTTTGATTAGTTTATACTAGGGATGATTGAATGTAAATAGTAGCTTCCGCAACAATCGAAATTCTTTCCGTCACGTTTGGACTTTTGCGGAAGCATCGATGATTTTGAACACCTTGGTTGCCGATTCAGTTCATCCCCAGTCTGTCTTGAACAAGTTGTCTCAGTAGTTTGTACCAGGGATTATTGAATTTCGGCAATAAAGTTTATCTTTTGTGATTCCTCTGTGATATCTTCACTGAATTGATGATGTATATTGTTAGCACTAAGGGCAATACAATCTAGTATTGGCCATTTTTCTCTGTTGGAAATTTTTTGCTCTGAAGGCGGCTTCTTCCCGAATGCCGGCTATTTCCATTGTGTCTTAATCAACGATCAATCTCAATGCTAGGATAATATTTCTTCAAATATCTTCCGTTTATAGCAGCAGTGAATTCTTCTCCCAGTAAAGTTTTCAAAATATATGCATTTCCAGGCACACATCTAACCACTCTGAAAGGACCTTCCCAATTTGGTGACCACTTACCGAATGTACTGTATTTAGTACCAATCGGCAATATTGCTTTCCAAACTAGATCACCTTCTGCAAATTGCCTGACTTTTACCTTCTTGTTGTAATATTTGGCAACTCGCATCTTATTTTTCTCAATATTTTCCAATGCTTTGAGACGAATCATATGCAAATCTTCTAATTCGTCCATCATTAAGTCACTGTAATCTTTAGAACTTAAATCTTTCTGCAACTGTATTCTCCTTGACTCTGTTTGTAATTCCCATGGCAAAATGGCATGATGTCCATACACTAGTTCATAAGGAGACGTTTTTGTAGCCCCATGAGGAGCCATTCGGTAAGCCCACAATGCTTCATTGAGTACCGAATGCCACCTTCTTGGCTTTTGATCAATTTTCTTCTGTATGATTTTAATCATGATCTTGTTGGAAGCTTCTGCCTGTCCATTGGCTTGAGCATAATAAGGAGAAGAATTCAGTAATTTTATCCCCATACTTTCAGCAAAATCTCTGAACTCTGAAGATGTAAATTGAGACCCTTGATCTGTGGTAATTGTCTGAGGAATTCCAAATCTGTAAATGATGTGCTCTTTGACAAATTCAATCATATCTTCTGATGCTACCTTTCTCAATGGAATCGCCTCAACCCACTTGGTAAAATAATCGGTTGCCAAAAGCACAAACTTATGCCCCTTGCTAGATGGAGGATTTATTTGGCCAATCAAATCTATTCCCCATCCTCTGAATGGCCATGGCTTGATAATGGGATTCAAAGCCGATGCTGGAACTCTCTGAATGTTTCCAAATTTCTGACAGTCTTGACATCCCTTATAATATTCAAAGCAATCTTCCAACATTGTCGGCCAGTAATATCCAGTTCTTCTAATAACCCACTTCATTCGGTAAGCTGACTGATGTGCTCCACATAATCCATCATGCACTTCACTCATCAACTTCTTTGCTTCTTCTTGATTTAAGCAACGTAATAATACTCCGTCCAGGGATTTATAATATAAATCTTTATCAAGAAGAACAAACTTTATAGCTTTATACCTGAGTCTTCTAGAAACCTTCTGGGATGGATTCTCCAAATAATCGGCAATTTCTTTCCTCCAATCACCTTCTGCCAAACTACTCCCGAAAGCACAGTCATCAGTAGCAAATACCTCTTGATTTTCTCTGTAACCTGATGCACTTTGGGCCAATCTATTTGCCTCTCCATTATCCCCTCTAGGAATGTGTTGCAAAATTACTGATCGAAAGCTCTTTAATATTTCTTTGCATTCTTCATAGTAATTCCTCAAGATATCACTTTTGCATTCATATTCACCATTCAATTGTTTTATGACTAATTCTGAATCTCCAAAAATTTCGACTGCAATGGCCTTTGCTTCTTTCAAATATTGGAGCCCTTTGAGCAATGCCTCATACTCAGCCTGATTGTTAGTAACAGTAGATTGAATGGGAATAGCAAACTCAAATGTTTCTCCTTTGGGTGAAATTAATAAAATACCTGCTCCACCACCTTTGTCGCATGAGGATCCATCAAAGAATAATACCCAAGGAATAATGTTAAGCAAATTTATTGATGTATCATGATGTTCAGTAATGAAGTCAGCAATAATTTGCCCCTTGACAGCTTTTGCCGATTCAAACCTTAATTCAAATTCAGATAAGGCCAAAATCCATTTGCCAATCCTTCCATTCAAAATTGGCATTGACAACATGTGCTTAATTACATCAAATTTTGAATGTACAACGCATTCGGCATTTAGCAAATAGTGCCGAAATTTTGTACATGAGTAATAAACACATAAGCAAAGCTTCTCTATAGCCGAATATCTTGTTTCAGGGTCTAGTAATTTTCGGCTAAGGTATGCAACTACTCTTTCCTTCCCTTCAAATTCTTGTATGAGGGCCGATCCAATAGTTTGGGCATCGGCCGCCACGTACAACTTGAAAGGCTTATTCAATTGTGGAGGTACCAATACTGGTGGTTCCTTCATGTACTCCTTTATTTCATCGAAAGCCTTTTGTTGTTCGTCACCCCATACAAACTTTTGATCCTTTTTGATTTTCAGCAGTGAAGAGAAGGGTAACACCTTTTGTGACAAGTTTGATATGAATCTTCTCACAAAATTTATCTTGCCAAGCAGTGATTGTAGCTCTTTAAGATTAGTTGGAGGAACAATTTCATCAATTGCCTTCATGCTTTTCTTGCCAACTCCTATTCCTCCTTCATGTATCAAAAATCCCAGAAACTCTCCAGCCGAAACTCCAAAAGCACACTTGTTCGGGTTCATTTTAAGCCCATGCTTCCTGGTGCATTCTAGAGTTTTTCTTATGTCAGCCAAATGAGACTCATGATTCAATGACTTGATCACAACATCATCAATATATATTTCCACAATCTTGCCGATCAACTCATGAAAAATATAATTCATAGCTCTTTGATAAGTTGCACCGGCATTTTTCAATCCAAAGGTCATGACAACCCACTCAAACAACCCTATGTGTCCAGGACACCTGAAAGCTGTCTTTACTATATCTTCCAATGCCATATAAATCTGATTGTATCCTGCGTTACCGTCCATGAAACTGAGCACTTTGTATCCAGCAGCAGCATCAACTAATGAATCGGCAATAGGCATTGGATATCCATCCATGGGTGTAGCCTTGTTTAGATCTCTAAAATCTATGCAAACCCTCATTTTTCCATTTTTCTTATAGACAGGAACAATATTAGAGATCCAATCCGCATATTTGCATGGCCGAATGAAATTTGCGTCTAGTAATCTTTCAATCTCCTTTTTCACATCGGCCAACACTTCTTCCTTGTAGATTTTTCGGGGTGGCTGTTTGTAAGGTTTATAACCAGGCTTGATTGGCAACCGATGCTCAACAATAGAACGGTCCAAACCAGGCATCTCCGAATAATCCCAAGCAAAGCAGTCTTTGTATTCTCTTAATAATTTAATCAACTCTTCTCTGAAAACTGAATCTAAGTTTGCACTGATGAATGTCGGCCTTGGTTTGTCACCATCTCCAATGTCCACTTCTTCTAGCTTATCAGCCGACACAAATCCACGTCCTAACTTCCCGTCAGTTCCATCAATTGGATTCTCCATTAAAAATTACTATGAGAGCCGACTGCTTCGATCGGCTGTTGATCACTGCTGGCTGGTGCAACAGGACCTTCTCCCCAGTCTTTGCCTGAGAAACAATCTATGCCTTGATACTCCCAAAAAGCTGGTTCCATATTTGCCACACTTATCGAATCATCTGCTTGGACAATTTCCACATCATCATCTATCCACTGAATGAGCTGTTGATGCATGGTGGATGGGATACAGCAATTTGCATGGATCCAATCTCTTCCAAGCAGCAAACTATATGCCCCTTTGCCCTCAATGACGAAGAAAGTTGTGAGCAGAACCTTGGACCCAATCATTAGATCTACATGAACACAGCCTTTGGTGTCTGAAGGATTCCCAGCAAAATCATTCAGAATTATGCTCGTTGGTGTTAAATCTCCAGGGCCCATGCCAAGCTTCCTGAATGTAGTATATGGCATCACATTCACAGCAGCTCCACCATCGACAAACATCTTGGTTAAAGGCTTCCCATTGACAAATCCTTTCAAATATAGTGGCTTCATGTGTCGATTCTGGATTGGCTTTTCAAAGACAGCTTGCTTATTGAGCATCAATTGTGCCATTAGCTGTTCGACTTCATCTATCTCTGACAACGCTTCCTCCTGTACAACTTGATCAGCAGGAGCCATAAATTCATTCGGCAAGAAACATACCATGCATGTAGGAGCCGAATGATCATCTTCTTCAGGTCTGTCCTTTCGACGCCATACTGATTTCATCCTAGGCCTTGCTTGCTTTAATTCTTGATTCCTCAAGCGTTGTACTCTTCTCTTTTGGCTTTTCCTTACGCTAGGTGGACACCATTGCCCTTCTTGCCAAATATACCCATGATCTTCTTCTTCTTCATGATCAACCCACCTGTGATCAGCATGCCTCTTTCTTGGTTGATCATCAAAACGCCGATCATCACTAAGATGTACTCTGCCAATTCTTTCATGGACAGATCGGCGATTGACAGTATCCTGTCTATATTCATCATGTCTATCGTTGCATTCAGGGCAATTATTCCATGTAGGCAACTTTAAACCCTCGTTCCAGCAATGTCTGAAGAAAGCACAATCCCAATGTGCACGTTCCTGTTCCCGTGCAAATTCTTCTTGCTCTTTTCTGTACCTTTCTTCTTCATATCTACGCCTCTGGTAGCGCTCTTTTTCTTGCTGTCGTTGCCATTTGTTGAGAAGAATACGTGAAGTGACTCTAGGCTTAGAGGATTTCCCAATTTCAAATTGATCATTCGGGAAACGAGAATCTTTCTTGCGAATTTGTTCAACCGTGACTTGCCGAGTGGGGTCAACTGAGCCACTTTGTCTTGCCTTTTCTGAAGTTAAAACTTTCATCTTCCCTTTTTCTTCAGGTGCAACAGCATTCACCATGTTGATTGAAAACCCAATCATACTCTGAGGGAATGGATTGCTATCCAATTTCATTCTGTTGTCAAACTTCAGGTGCCCCTCTTGGATAGCCTTTTGAATCCTCATTCTGAAGACCCTGCATTCATTAATGGAATGAGAATTTCTGTCATGAAATCCACAATACTTCTTGTCTCTCACTCCTTCAGGCCGAAGCATAGAATGCCCCTCTGGTAATTTGATTCGGCCTTCTTTCACAAGGAAATCAAATAATTTGTCTGCCTTAGTCACATCAAAATCATATGTGCCCTTGGTCTGCTTAATCCACTTCTGATTCACTGTGATCGGCTCTTTGCCCCATACTATTTCTGCTGCAGCTACCTCTTCATTGTCCTCATACTCATCTTCTTGATCTGCTCTCTCGAGGAATTGGTTGTAAATTTCGGCCACATCATTATGTTTGGCAAATCTGCCATCCTTCTTGAAGCCATATGCTTGGTTACTCATCAATGCCAATTTCTTTGACAACTGACCCAGATCTTCAAACTCCATTCCAAACAGCTTTTCACGAATTGCAGGTAGCATCCCAGTTACAGCCATACTGGCCAACTGATCATCAGGAATATTTAGAGAGAAGCACATACTCTTTGTTTCCCTGAACCTCCTAAGGAATTCTGTAGGTGTTTCATTATTTCTCTGCCTTAGGCTAGTTAAATCAACCAACTTTTTCTCAGTGCTGCCAGTGTAGTAATGAGCATGAAATTTCTGCTCCAGATCCTTCCAGGTGCAAATTGACTGAGCGGGCAAAGAGGCAAACCATGTAAATGCTGAACCTGTCAATGACAAAGGAAAGTATCTGATTCTAAAAGCTTCATCTGCTGACGCCTCACCAAGCTGCATCAAATACCGCGCTATGTGCTCCACAGTACTAGTGTCATCTTGTCCTGAGAATTTAGTAAATTCTGTAGGCACTTTAACCCTGTTAGGCAATGACACCCTTTGATACCACTCTGGGAAAGGCGATGAGTACATGTACCCTTGATTTTTAGGCTTTAGACCGAACTGATTCTGCAATACATCGGTCATTTTCTGTACCATGAGATCAACATTGGTGTCTTGATTCCCTGGCCTTCCAGCAGGTATTCCTGCAGCACCATGATATCCAGGATTTGGTAGAGCATCAATAGCATTGTAATCCATGAACTCTGAGTATCCATTCCCATACATATCTCTTTGCAACCTGTTATGCAAAGGAGATATCTTGTAAGCAGATGCAGGTGGATTTGCTGTGGTACCGAATGCCGCTTCACCAAATGTGCGAGGTTTTGGTACTGCTTGCTGAGGATCCTGCTGAATTGGGCGACCATTCGTATCTTTAGTCCCAGAAGCTCCAGTTTCTCCAATATTGTCTTTTCCATGCGGCTTTTGAGTTGTCGTGTGTGTATTGAAGTACGTTGGTCCACCAGGTGGCCCATATTCTTGCTCAAAAGCTTTATCCACGCCTTGACCAAAAATACTGATCATTATTAATCGAAAGCTATTCAAGAATGCAGTATTGTGATTGGTCATTGTTTCTCCCAGAGCCTTGTATAACAAGCCAGAAAACCGCTCTCTTTCTTCATCTGTACTCATATCTGACTGTCCAGGCAGCAAGACTCTTGGCAGTTCTGTTTTGAGAAAAGGTGCACCACTCCTGTTCTTGCCGAAAGATAGCAAGCACTTTTTAATGAACTGCTCTGCAGCAGCTTTCACTATCTGTTGATGCTCTTCAGTCAGTTCTTCAAGAGTGACATCCAGCAATTCTTTTATCTCAGGCATCTTCAAAGCTTGAGTGTCCCACCGGGCGTGCCAAAAAGTGTGTTGACGCAAAATCGGCTTCTCACGCCAAGCACACAGCAAGCCGAATCAGCTGGCTTCACACGTGCCCGATCGTCTGAATCCTGTAAGCGTGCCAGTCAATTTTCCCTGAAACTGACAAAGGAAGAAAAAATGTTTAGATATAAAACCTGGAACATGCCGGATGATACCAGACAGTTCCATCTCTACGGCTTGCAAGGCCAATCTTGATCGGCATATAGCTATGAACAAGCTATCTGTCGGCAATGCAGGCGCTCACATGCATATTCGGCAGAGCGCATACTGCCGAACGCATGACGTCATCATGATGAAGGATCGGTATTTTAATTAAGCGACACGTTGTAGCATGTAACCATAACCGATTATCATAACGCGACGAAATAAATAAAAGGGTGAAAGCACGATCGTAAATCTCTAATAAACAAGAATGCATAGGTCTAAAAGCACTAGTCTACCGCATGTCTAGATACCCTCGAACCCGTCAGGCGTAGAATCAAACAAGTTAATCCACCGCATGATACGACTTGTTTAAAATCACGCCACCAACCAAGAATAGATCAATCCACCGCATGATATACTCTAAACGTGGAAGGCTAGAAGCATTCATTATTTAAAACAAAGTTACGAACACGTTTTCACTCATTGAGGGACTGCCGAATACGGCTAGATAGCCGATTCGGGTTCCATGAAGAAGGAACAAGCTTCGTCGATGTTGATAGACCTATCAGATCGATTTCGAGCTCTAATCCACCGGATGATTAGTTCTAAAACGACCCAAAAACCTGCATCTA
This sequence comes from Echinochloa crus-galli, assembly GCA_900205405.1. Classification (NCBI taxonomy): domain Eukaryota; kingdom Viridiplantae; phylum Streptophyta; class Magnoliopsida; order Poales; family Poaceae; genus Echinochloa; species Echinochloa crus-galli. Next base: position 736,132 of record OAMR01000308.1, read on the forward strand.
CCGCATGATACCCGGCTCTGTCAAGATCCATACAAAACCAACGAGTTTGAACCCGCGACACGTGGCAATCTAGATTGGTTTGAATTCGGCTATGTAAGGTAACATGGTCATGTCTTGCGATGAATCAAAACCGAACCTAACCAATCTAGACTGGGCAAAAAGAGTGTTATATGAATTAAACATAAAGTAAAACCCAAATAACACAAGGTAACTTAATGAATCTATTAGATCTTTGCCAAAATCTAATAGAGCCGATAACTCGCTTCAAGCTAAACCTTAGCCTACCGCATGACTCATGATTTAACAAAGAAGCCTTCTCATACCAAGCTTAAATCCACCGCATGATACTAAGCACGGTAACAAGACTACTTGCATCATAATCTAAATCCACCGCATGATACTAGACATGATACAAGGTTGCCGGTACTTACGGAGGTCGACGGATCGATGGTTCCTCTCGAAGATTTCGACGACACGACTAAAGGACTCGAAAAGGTGGCGCGAGGCTGGTTTGTTGTATGATTGTTTCTGATCCCTATTACAATTGTCATGGGTTTATATTTATACCCAGACTTTGACACGATTCCTAATCGACTACGATTACAAAATGTTTATTTCCAAAGAAATACGTCGAAGTGCCGTATTCATCTCGCATTCTTTATCAATCGGCTCTTTCCTTGTATTCAATCCACGTCATCACGCGTTCCCGAATGCTTTCCATGGAGCAGCTCCTTGCCGAATCGGCGACGGATTCCCGACCGCAGAATGCCTTTGCCGAACGCCCTTGAAGACAAGCTTTCCTTTCCGAACGATATCTTTTACCAATCCCGGCCCACATGTCAGTCTCTTTCTGGTGCCAAATTTTGGTGTTAACAGAGGCTTGCTGGTCTCAAATGTATCACAGCTATCTTTTTTTTCTGCGAGGGTATCACAGCCACTGTAAACCTGCAGGCATCTTTCTAATTCTTTATTCCAGTAGAAAAATACACCGTCTGCCGGAGCACAGTAGCCTGTGCGTCTGTCGGATCACCGTTGGTAGGAAACATTCCACCACGAGTGTGATCGCGCGCACGATATTCGCGTGGATGTGGTGTTTGATCTGGACCATGATTTCCTCATTTTCTGGATAAGGGAGCTGACTCGGAAAGCCTGCCTTTCCTATGCGTCTGCGGCTTGCCCCCATGTCCTTGAGACCTTCACGTAACCACGTTCTAAGCCCTGGGTGAAAGACGGCGCCGAACGGCGCACCGGCTCTGGATCTCGTGGTAAAAGCTTCGCGCTAAAGTCCAGACGCGAATACATGCTAAGTCAGTCGTATACATGCATTCAGGTATACATGCTTCCAGACGTAAAAGCTCTGGATCTCGTGCTAAGTCGGTCGTATACATGCTTTCAGGTTTCAAACTTTCACTCTCACCGCACGGCCGCGACACGACCCGTTCTCTGTTCACCGAAAACAGTGGCCCTGGTCCGTGCCGCTGCCGACTGGCAATGACGGAACGCGTCGCTTTTCTACCTTATTTTTACCTCCTCGGCTGCTCTCCGTCGACGGCGACCCGTCCCGGAACGAAGCATCCGGCTGTTTACGCAGCCAGCAGCCGAGGCCCCCGGCCCGTCCATCAGCAACGCGACAAAAAGTATGCTCGCGCACGCGGCGACGGCGACGCAAGCAGGTCCGGTCCGGATGCACCCGCCTCAATTTCAAACTCGTGGCCTCGTGGGAGTAAATTAACCGCAGTTTGGCGACGGGACGGAAGCATCTCCGCACCGCACGCACTGCCGGCGGCCACGGTCAAACCGGCGTCCCCCGCCTGCCTATATAGCACCACGCCTGCCCCCGCCGCTTCGCCTCATCATCACAATTCCTCCTCATCATAAGCGATTTCCCTCTCATTCGGAGCTCGAGCCCGCGGAAGATTTTGGTCGACTTGCTCGATCTCGTCTTGTTCGGGAGCTTTTCATCAAAAGGCGAGGATATCGGTGCTGCTGCGACTGCGGCTGATCGAGATGGAGCAGGAGCTGCCGGCGGCGCTGGTGAAGGTGGGCGTGTTCGTGCTGGTGCAGGCGCTGGTGTACCTCATCCTGTCGCAGTCCTCCGCCGTGTTCTCGCGCACCAAGAGCCTCGGCCTCCGCCCCGCGAGGTCCCCGTCCCTCAGCGCGCGCCGCATGCTCGCGCTGCTCTCCGACCTGCCGCTCGCCGGGGAGCCCTCGCCCGTCGCCGCCCCCGCCCGGCCGCGCTCGTCGTCGTCGTCGCGCCTGCTCGCCGCCGACCTCAAGGAGGACTGAGGCCGCCGCAGAGGTCGTGACTCGTGAGGGCGGGTAGCTGTGTATATAGGCAGCTAGCGAGTTCTTCGTCACCAATTCATTCATTCTTTGATCAGGGTTGATCGATGGGGCGTGTCGATTGCTCGATTTGATTTATATATGTAAATAGGTTTGCTTGGGTGTCCGAGTTCCGTGAGTTTTGATTGATTTGTGCATTGGTTGTCCTGCATCGTTTATAGTTCAGTCAGATCGTGCTTGTGTTTTTGTGGAGACTTGTGAAGGTATCATATCCTTCTGCAAATTGAACTGTGTGCGCGCTGAATGCTGACGCGCCATCTCACATAGTAGTAATTTCTAGCGACGCATCAGTCACATTGATTACATCTTCTCATGCAAAAAGCATCAATAGGACGCAGATTAATGCGCGGGAGAATTAACTTATTATTTTTCCTAATAAAAATATGACACTAGAGCTTTAGCTCAATTGCACAAGAAGGGCAGTTGCCGAGTTGCCCCACCGTGATTCAGTACTTTGCCTCTAGGTAAAATGCATAATTAGACACTAAATTTGTACTAATTTCTCACCTAAATCGCTTAACTTGTAAATTGTACACATTGTATCATCAATAGTTCCACTTTTGTACGCTAAATAGGTTTCAACTTTGACTATATGTTGGTAAAAAATAAAGTTGGATTTGTTTTCGTAGAAATAACATAAGTCCTGCATCGATGCCCAGACGCGAATAAGTCAGTCGTACACATGCTTCCAGGTTTCACTCTCAAGTCTCACCACACGGCCGCGACACGACCCGTTCTCTGTTCACCGAAAACAGTGGCCCGTGCCGGTGCCGACTGCCAATGACGGAATGCGTCGCTTTTCTAGCCTTTTTTTTACCTCCTCGGCTGCGTGCTCTCCGTCGACGGCGACCCGTCCCGGCCGGAACGAAGCATCCAGCGGTTTACGCAGCCAGCAGCCGTGGCCTCCGTCCATCAGCAACGCGGCAATATTGCTCGCGCACGCGGCGACGCAAGCAGGTCCGGTCCGGACGCACCCGGCTCAATTTCAACTCGTGGGAGTAATTTAACCGCAGTTTGGCGACGGAAACGGAAGCATCTCCGCACCGCACGCGCAGAGACAATACGTAACACTTCCCTACCTCCTGCCGGCCGGCGGCCACGGTCAAACCGGCGGCTCGGTCGCCTTCCCCCGCCGCCTGCCTATATAGCACCACGCCTGCCCTCGCCGCTTCGCCTCATCACAACTCCTCGTAAGCGATTATTTCTCTCTCATTCGGAGCTCGAGCTCGCGGAAGATTTCGACTTGCTCTCGATCGTGTCTTGTTCGGAAGCTTTTCATCGAAGGCAAGGATCTGTACGTGCTGCTGCGACTGAGATGGAGCAGGAGCTGCAGGCGGCGCTGGTGAAGGTGGGCGTGTTCGTGCTGGTGCAGGCGCTGGTGTACCTCATCCTGTCGCAGTCCTCCGCCGTGTTCTCGCGCACCAAGAGCCTCGGCCTCCGCCCCGCGAGGTCCCCGTCCCTCAGCGCGCGCCGCATGCTCGCGATGCTCTCCGACCTGCCGCTCGCCGGGGAGCCCTCGCCCGTCGCCGCCACCGCCCGGACGCGCTCGTCGTCGTCGTCGCGCCTGCTCGCCGCCGACCTCAAGAAGGACTGAGGCCGCGCGCCGCAGCGGTCGTGAGGGCGGGTAGCTGTGTATATTTATAGGCAGCCAGCGAGTTCTTCGTCGCCAATTCATTCATTCTTTGATCAGGGTTGATCGATGGGGCGTGTCGATTACTCGATTTGATTTATATATGTAATATAGGTTGCTTGGGTGTCCGAATTTCGTGAGTTTTGATTGATTTAGTAATACAGACTACTTGTGGTTTTGTATTGTTTATAGTTCAGTCAGACCGTGCTTGTGTTTTTGTGGAGACTTGTGAAGGTATCATATCCCTCTGCGAATTGAACTGCATGCGCGCTGAATGCTGACGCGCCATCTCACATAGTAGTAATTTCTAGCGACGCATCAGTCACATTGATTACATCTTCTCATGCAAAAAGCATCAATAGGACGCAGATTAATGAGCGGGAGAACTTCGTTCAAAAAAAAAATGAGCGGGAGAATTAACTTATTATTTTTCCTTATAAAAATATGCCACCAGAGCTTTAGCTCAATTGCACAAGAAGGGCAGTTGCCGAGTTGCCCCACCGTGATTCAGTACTTTGCCTCTAGGTAAAATGCATAATTAGACACTAAATTTGTACTAATTTCTCACCTAAATCGCTTAACTTGTAAATTGTACACATTGTATCATCAAACTTCATCATCCTTGTTCACCGGAGGTCATTACCACCCCTAGTTACATGTGACATATAGATCCATGGCATCGCCTCTAGCTGTCAAAATCAATCAGCCATTAAGAAAAAAGACTTTAGGTGACGAGGATGCAAGTTTGATGACTCCAACTGCCGTAATCGGTCAAACGTGAAAAGAAACCTATGATGAATAACGATGTAAGTTTAATGATGTATTGTGTACCATTTACAAGTTAATTGATTTATGTGAGAATATAGTGCAAGTTTATTGGGTTGACATGTAAAAGTGCATTTTTGCGTATAATTTTAAGGTGTACTTTGGTAGGAGAAAAATCTTGAGAAGTGTATTTTTGCGTATAATTTTTCTTATATCATATTGGAATTGCGACATAATCAAAATCATCTTAGAATTATTTTGAATATGGAATATACTAGTGCCACTTTTGTACACTAAATTGGTTTCAGCTTAGACTATTTGTTGGTAAAAAATAAAGTTAGATTTGTTTTCATAGAAATAACATATGTCCTGCATGGTTGGGACTAGAGGACAGTACCTACTCTTCAATACCGGGAGGAAAAATTGGTGTTCTCT